>MU223735.1:2824680-2840702 GCA_018584345.1 Thuja plicata
AGCTACATAGTGCCCTTTTGGTGATCTCTTCATCCACCTTCTTCCAAGCCTATTCCAAATTCAAGAACCCATTCAAGACTTGGTGTTGGAGATCTACAAGAAAGATATTGAAGACATCCTACCTTTCCACATTCCACATATTGAAGCATAATTGTGGATTCAAGGATTCGAATCTTCCACAAGGACTTTTACAAGCAAGGTGAATTTAAGCATTTACTTTGTCTATTTCTACAATTTCAATTACATATATCTGAGGTTAATTCCAAAACTGGGGTTTGACTAAGGCAAACCCCTCCCCCACAACAAACAATCCTCTTTTTCTTATAGGTACAGGTTCACAACAACAGATTTGAGACCAGATCTAGATACCCTTTTTGGCTTTCTTTCAGACGGCGCGAACAGATTCTCTATTGGACCTGTGTAGATTATGGTCGACATTATTGGGTTAGGGTTGACATTTGTGGGTCAAGGTCAACCTTTTTCATAAGCTGACATCGAAACAGAAAAAGATTTCTGGGTTTTGTTCGTCTCTGAGTTATGGTTTGGGATCAACTATCAGTTTTTCTAGAAACAATCTATAGACCTCAAAAAATAGCATTTTTGACCTAAAATATTTTAAGGTTAGTGCATTTCTCCTATTTCTTTAATTACTATCATATATCATATCTATACATATAATTAACAGAATTCAAGATATCCTTCTTGTTATTCTCCTTTCTGAATAGTTGATCCATTTGTGCATTAACCCTTCTTTTGGGTTGATCAACTTGGATCTTCCATTTGTACATTTGGGAATAAAAGAGGAACATCTTATCTTCTCCCTAATCACAATTGCTATACACAATCAATTAAATTCAAGTATAAATTAGGGTTAAGGACTTCAACACACTTTAATCAAATTAAACAACAATTAACAATCAAATCACCTTATCCTCTTTCAACACCTTACATATTCCTAAACCCCCTATTTTAAATATTACAGACATACACACTGACAAAGTAAGAAACAAGAAACAAACTAACTACTAAAACACAAAGGAAAAATTAACACCTACCTAATTAGAACTAAAGTTGAATTATATACAAAAAATCTTACAAAAATAAGCATATGAGTTGCTGGATAATTGATTTTTCTTTACATGAAGTAGAAATAACGCACCCTATATAGTTCTAAGGAGTGCGCACTCATATTTGTACTTTTAAAAATAAAATTTAGGCAAGTTTTGTTCAAATTCTAGGTACAAATTACACAAAATCAGAAGTTGTGGCGACTCTCCATAATCATGATTAATCAAAAAAAAGTTTTTTCACCCTTAGCATCATATTCAAATTGGAAAATTATCAAAATGTAATGGATAATGAAAAGATACAACTTGATTTAGTGGGTTCCCAACCATGGGTGTATACTCACACAATACAATTTCTTCTTCTAGAGGTCTTAGCTCATGGTACACCACTCCATCCTCCTCAAGTACTACTGGATGTAGATCAAATGGATGAACTCTACATGAATTGGCAACTGCAAGGTTTGATATATGCATGGAATACACACAAATTATTATTTATTTACTATAACATGATACCAAATTAAATACTTTGTCTGCCTCAACCGCTAATAAAGATAAAGAGTCATATTTTTTGTTGATTTGTATGTCTTGATAATCATGCCATGATTTGTCATCTCCATAACATTCTTGCAAGTCATCATCAACTAAATGCATTAGATTAGTAACAATAGAGTTATGAAAACACACCCTCATTCCACATTAGTGGCCATGTGTGAGTGTTGCAGACTCTAGGACAACCCTTTGATCATCCTTTTGAACCTCTTGTATCTCCTCCAATTGAGTTTCATCATTATTAGCTTTCAAACAATAAAGGGCACCATCACTCATTATTTCATGAGAATAGACTTATTATTTTTCACTTGTCATGAAAATGTCTATGAATGTGTCTATAATTTCTTTTTCTTCATCATTTTTACTTGTCTTGTCATCATTCTCTTGTATGATGGTCACTTTAACTTCCTCATCAGGCAAGAAAATATCTTCCAAAATCTCATGGGTTTGATCACATTCATCTTCTTCCTTCCTTGATTAACGATCCCAATGATCCATTATAAGACTTAATACCTCTTCAATAGTCATCTTTCCTTTCAAATAGAAGTCCATCTTCTCAAGAAAAATAAGGAAATCCACCTCACAATGTTGGTTTGTTAGGTGTATCCTATATCTGTCCATCCATGCAAAATATGACAATGACATAGGAATACCCTATTATTGCAACCTCTCATTTAGTCTACTTTGCTCAAGTGGAATATCCACCCAACATAGATTATGAGTATCTTCATCTTTATTTTTTGAACCTTTCTCAAACTCAAAAGAGTCATCAAAATTACCTTTTGAATATGTCATATATTTCTCACTTACTAATTGATCATGACCATAATTATAGGGAAACATTGAATATATCTCATCCTCTTAGGTTTGTTTGTCATGTCTTGATACCTCATGACTGATTTTTATGGAAAAATCATTTGGTAACTTGAGTTCTTGGTTGATGTAAAATTTTAGACCAATTTTGTCTCCATTGTTGCACTGCTTATCATGCTCATATGACTGGCCAGCAAGATCTCCATGTGAAGTATCATCATGACTTGATGTATTAAGTGTTGGTATACAACAATAATATGACAATATAGCCAAAGGAGCATCATTGGGAGGTAAAATACTTGCATCCAAGGTTTCAGCATGGGCATTTTGACTCCAACTGTGATCTTGAAAGTGATTGACCTGATTATTTCTATTGGTTGATTACAACATTTGGATATCAGACAAGTTATAATTGGTTCAACAGGGTGACTGCAGTTGATATGGTATGTTGAATGGATTGACATAGTGCTGAAATGGTTGGAAAAATTTAATCAATTTCATATTTAAACTTCCATCTGCACCATTCATACCATTTGTAACATTTCATCCACATCATGCCAAGAAAAGAGCCTTGTTGAATGCATCATTTAGAGTAGTAATCTCACCAAAAGATCTAATTGTTCTCACAAATGAGACATCCAAACACCATAAATAATTTTATTTTTACATCAAATCATACACCATCCTTTTTGAATCATGAACCCTTTAATACATGAGAAGGAATCAGTGATTAAATTGGGAAATAAACTCTTGAGGTGTCTTTCTCACAGCAGGAAAATATAATAAAGTATCTTGTGCACTCACATTGGGATCAAATTGAATTAAGAATAAATTTTTCAATTCAACCCATGAGAAAATAGAATTGTATGGAATTTTAACATACCATTGACGTGTTACACCTTGAAATGTCATGAAAAATAGATTGAAAACAACATCTTCATGTTTAATTTCAAGAGAAAGCATTATATCCTTGTAAATCCTTACGTGATTCATAGCATTTTATCCACTATTGGGAAAGAACAAAGGAAGCCTATTGTGTGCATGTAAAGGAATCTCATGCAAACCTCCTAGTATACACAAAGGAATACCCATTGAAGCTAGATCCCCTCAAGATATAACCCATTCAAGTGTGCATGTAACCATGAAAGCTTTTGATTGTCCCTCCTTCTAGCGCCACTTCTTTTGAGCATTTTTTTTACACAAGTCAATTGCTAGGAATTCAAGATCTGAATTCCTCTCTTGAAAGAATAATGAGGTTACTCCAAAGGTTCTTCATGGTCATAGTAAAACCGCTTGGTAAACTTAGTTGAAGATAAATGTGAATGTTCACAAGGAGTCCTTTCCTGGTACGTTTCAAACTTCAAGATGAAAAACAAACTTTAGTACTTTTTTGTATGTTCTCAATTTAAAAATGTATGTAATTCAATAATGATGCAAAATATACTCCAATCCCTACAATTATTATCTATTATATCTAAGTTGTCAAAAGATCAAAGATTTGGGTAACAATAATTTAAGTAAATTTACTAAAATAAGATTCGAACAGACATAAACCATTGTTGAACCTTCCATGTGAATTTAATGATAGAAATATGGAAAACCATAGAATATGAATTAGACCATGTCACAAATCTATACCCAATAGATGCAATTATTTGTATAAAAGTTTATCAAGATGCAAGATTTTCAAAATCTATCAAATCGTGAAGCCACAAGTATGCGCACACACACGAGACAGATTTACATTGAAGCTGTAGAACTATCTTTCCCAATCATTCATCACAGCAAGATCAATGAACAACAACAAACTTCAATCTAATCAATTGCAAATCCAAACACAATAAATGCAATAAGCTCTTTGAAAGAAATGAACAAGCAAACACAAATTCAGTAATTTCCCATAGATAGCAGACAATATCACATGGAAAATGAAGCACCAATTGTATATATTTATTGCATAAAATATATGACCTTCATTACATTATTTTGATGAAATATATAGTGCTTCAACTAAAAAAATAATAAACCCAAAACTATGGTTCCATTTACACTAAAACATGGCAAAATAAAGCTAAAACTAGATATTACTTAAGCAAAACTACTCCTAGCCAATATTTAACAAGTTTGCATAGATTTTTAATCCATTTCAATCTCATTTGTGCAATAAATCAGGGCCAAAACTGACCAAGAAACAAGAAATCAGAATTGTAGCTCCATCAATTTGAACTGGAGTCTTCATCTGAAACTTGGAGTTTTCTTTGGAATCTTCATCTAAGCTTCTCTGTGCACATGCAACTGGTTGTTTTCTTTTAGTTAACCTAAAAAAAACCTAATCCATCAGGTAGTTTGATCTAGAACAAACCCTTCATGCAAATTTTCCTCACGTCAGAATGGCCCAGAAATTTTTTAACCCCAACCTTTGCTCCAAAATTTGGAAGGCTAAAAATGGCTAAGTATAGATCCTTGAAGAACCCCAAAATTTTAGACTTTTGGAGGATTAAAGGCCAAAAAACTATTCCTGGGACAATGGCTACATGTCAAAATCTTCATTTTGAGAAATTTCATAAGTTTGGAAATTTGATGACCCTAGATTTTTCGAGGTTGTAGAACTTTGAAAAATGCAATATCAAAAATATTGAACCTTCGAACCTTTGAAGCTCCAAACTATCAAACCTTCGAACTCTGAACCCCCAAACTCTGAACCTTTGAACTTTGAACCTATGAACTCCAAACCTTCATACCTTCATGATTGAAAAATGGATAAGTCCAAATGATATGATTTATGATTTTTCAGGGTTTTGGGATTTTGGGATTTTAGGGTTTCGGGATTGTGGACACCTCTAAAACTTGGAACCTTTGAAACTCTGACTCAAAAATGGCCAAGTCCAAATGACTTGGTTTATGAATTTTGGGATTTCAGGATTTTGAGTTTTTAGGGTTTTGGGATTGTGGACACCTCCAAAACTCTGAACCTGCAAAATTTTGACTAAAAAATAGCTAAGTCAACATGACTTGGTTTAGGATTTTTGGAGCTTTAGGATTTTGGGATTTTGGGATTTCAGGGTTATGGGATTGTGGAGACATTCGAAACTCCAAACCTTTGAAACACCAACTACAAAATGGCTAATTCCAAATGTCTTTGTTTAGGATTTTTGGGGTTGTGGATAACTCTGAAAATCTCATGAATGAAAAAATGGCTAAGTTTATTGGCCGGATCCTAGGATGAACTTTGTGGAATCTCTTTGCAACTTCTTGGACTTCATCAAAATTGATTAAATTGATAAAGTTCAACTTCCCTTGTTTCCTCTTCCTAAACCTAAAAAATGCATGCTTCAAACTTCTGAACTTCTTCAATGTCATCTGTGATCTGCTTCATATTTTCCTTGAACTGAAAAATTTGTGTCAAATCATCTTTTGCATTTACCATAGTGACTATTCCACTAAATTTTTGAATGATATTCTTGGTATAATATAAATTCTCTTTGTTCTCATCTTCATATAGCTGTAAGTCAATCCCATCAAAAAAATTCTCTAACTCATCGGTTCATAACATGACACATTGTGATTCCTAGTTTTTCAATCACAAAGGACGCCTCATCAGCAATCTTTATTGAAAATGGGAAATTAAAATACAACAAACAAGTCTACATGCAAGGAAATTAAATCTAACTCTAAAAAGGAGACAAACAAATCCCTAAACCTAACCAAAAGCTAGAAGAAACTGAAGAAAACCCCTTCACTGCACCTTCTGGACTATCCTAGACAAAACTAACTCTAAAAAATACACAAACAGAAAAGAATTTTAAAAAGGGGGAAAAGGGGGGAGAAACACCAAGAGTTGACTCAACTGACATCCAACTATTGAGATCACATGGGCCCATAATCTAACTCACTAGATACCTAATCAAATTGACCAAAAGTTCTAAAGACCCAAAAAAAGGGGTCCACATTAGGCCAAGTGGCCAAAATGGGGCATGTGTTATGGAACCACAATAGTAGAACCCCTAGTTTAACTCTTAGATATTCAAAGCTCTCCTTAGGTAGTGGTTTAGTGAATATGTATGCAACTTGTTCCTTTATGGGAATGTATTCCAATCTCACTTATTTGTCCTATATATGTACAATTATAAAATGATACTTGATAGCTATATGCTTTGTATTTGAGTGAATTACCAGATTCTTTGATATATTAATAGCCCTAGTATTGTACAAATGTATAACATCAGGTTCTTCAACTTTCTCATGTATTCCTTCTAGTATTTGTTTTATCCATAACACTTGCTGACAATTAATGGCAGCAGCAACATATTCAGCTTCAACTGTAGATTGTGAAATAATGTTTTGTTTCTTGCTTGTCCATGACACTAATATGTTTCACAGATAAAAAGCTCCTCCACTTGTACTTTTTCTGTCATCAACATTTCTATCCCAATCTGCATCTATATATTCTTGAAGATTAAAATCTTATTTTCTTTCATACCATAATCCATGAGTATTTGTTCCTTTAAGATATCTAAATATCCTTTTAACTGTAATCATATGTGAATCCTTAGGATTAGATTAAAATTGTGAAACTATTCCAACTGTATGTACAATATCAGGTCTCATGTGAAAAACATATTGTAGCTTTCCAATCATTAACCTATATAATGTTTTATTAACTTCCTTAGAATCATCTTCTTTAGATAGTTTACAACCACTTACCATATGTGTACTGATAGGTCTTGAATCTTCCATTCCAAAAAATTTCAATATCTCCTTAATAGATTTTTACTGAGTTATGTAAATACCTTTCTTCTTCTATTGTACTTGCAAACCAATGAAAAATTTTATTTCTCTATTCATAGATGTCTCAAATTATTTTCTCATTTACTCAGCAAAAGAGTTACTTAGCAAATTATTTCCTCCAAAAATTATATCATCAACAAAAATTTCAGCAATCAAAACTTTGTCTTCATTTTCAGTCTTCAAATATACATTACTATTATCACTAGTTATTTCAAATCCAATCTTGATTAAATATGAATGTATTCTCTCATACCATTCTCTTGGTGCTTTCTTCATACCATACAATTCTTTTTGCAATCTACAAACCAAATTCTTACCTTTTTCATCAATAAATCCTTCAGGTTGTTCAATATAAACTTATTCTAGTATTCCATTCATAAATGTTGATTCGACATCCATTTGATAAAATTTAAATCCTTTATATATTGTGTAAGCTAGTAGTATTCTGACTCCTTTCAATCTAGACACAACTGCAAAAGTCTCTCCATAATCTAATCCTTCTTCCTGTGTATAGCCTTTGCAAACTAGTCTTTTTTTGTTTCTTATTACTTCACCATTGTCATTAATTTTGTTCCTAGAAACCCATTTTGTTCCTATAACTTTTTAATCTTTAGGTCTAGGAAATAATGACCATGTTTTATTTTTCTCAATCTGTTCAATTTCTTCTTTCATTTCCTATATCTAGTTTTCATCTTTTAGTGCATCTTTTACCAATCTCGGTTTCATCTCTGATAGTAGAAATGTAGTGTTCTTGGCTCTTAATTGAATTCTTGTTAAAAGTACATCACTCTTGTCTCCTAGTATATTTTTCAAATTATGGTTAATCCTTATATCCCTTGGTGTTACAGGTTCCACATTTTGACTTTGTTCATTTATATTATTTGTTTCACTTAGCGGTGTCATTGTCAGTTGAGTGTTATCGTTGCATGTATTTGGTTGTTATTTTTCCAACTTTTCAAGTTCAAAGTAAATCATTTCATTGTATCCTTCTAGTTTCTTTTCACTATTCTCTTTATTTTGATCTGAAAATTCATCAATCTTTACATTTACTCTTTCAATCAACTTGTCCTTTTGTTCAAATACTTGAATAATTTACTCTTAGTATAATATCCTAAGAATATTCCTTCATCACTTTTGCTATCAAACTTTCCAGTTCTATCATCTTTCTTGATATAACATTTGCTTCCAAATATTCAAAAATAACTAACATTAGGTGTTGAACCATACCAAAGTTCATAAGGTGTCTTGTTTGTTCCTCTCTTAAGTTGTACCCGACTCAATGTATATACAACAATGCTAACAGCTTCTCTCTAGAATTTATGAACAAATCCTCTTTGATTTAGAAATTTCTTGGCACATCCTACAATAGAATTGTTTCTTATTTTTGCTATTCCATTCTGTTGAGGCATTCTAGGTGCAGTCAACTGCCTTTTGATTCCATGTTCATTACAATAGTTATTAAATTCTTCTGAATTAAATTCACCTCCTCTATCTGATCTAAGACATGTCATATTTTTTCAATTTCATTCTCAACTCTATCTTTATGAATTTTAAACATATGAAAAGCATAAGATTTAACTTTTAAGAATATTAATGACATCATCCTTGAGTATTCATCAACAAAAAATATAAATTATTTGTCTCCATTATAGATTTTTGTACTTATAGCTCTACAAAAATTTATGTGTACTAAGTCTAAGATATGTTCTGTTGAGTAATATTTTCTTGAAAAACTTGATCTAGTCATCTTACCTAACTGACATTCTTTACATACTACATTTTCTGGCTTGTTCAGTATCGGTATTCCTCTAACATTTTTCTTCTTGCTAACCTTTACCAAATTATCAAAGTTCACATGACACAATCTCTTATGTCATAACCATCTTTCTTCTATTCTTGCAATTAAACAGTGACCAACAATAGTATTTATTTTGAAAAGATTACCTTTTGTCTATCCACCAGTTCCAATCAGTTTTCCATTCTTCTCAAATATTTTGCATTTATCATTACCAAACTCAAATTTGAATCCTTTCTTATTCATTTGAGACATGCTTAACAAACTATATTTCAATCTATTAGCCCAGTAAACATCATCACAAGTGATATCATTAGTTAAATCAATAGAACCTTTACCTCTAATTATATAGGGAGAACCATTTCCAAATGTAACCATACCTCTGTCACATTGTTTCATGGTTATGAATTTGTCCTTATCTCCATTCATATGGTGTGTGCAACCACTGTCAATGATCTAATCATTATTACAGCTCACACTTGAGATCAAATATTTTTCCTCTTTGATATCAGAGTTGTCAGTAGAGGGATCTTCTTTTATAGAAACAAACATTATTTCCTCATCATTATCATCTCCATCAGTTTTGCATTCATTTTCCTCTTCTTTAGCGATGTAACATAGCTTTTTTCTCTTCTGAGTGAAATCCTTGTACTTCTTGTATTTGTCTTTCTTTTCTCCATAATCATCCTTTTTCTATTTGTTAGGACATATATGTGCAAAGTGACTGACTTGTAATAGGTTTTTTACCTTTGTATCTTCCTTTACATTTCAGAAATTTTCTAGCAATCAGTGCTTCAAGTTCTTCCAAATATTTCTCTTTGGCGGCTAATCCTTTATATTCATTAAATTCATAAACAATAGTATTTCCTTTTCTAGATGATCCAATGTTAGTAGTAGCTTGAAATGAAACTTCACTAGTAGGTTGGCTATTGTCACAATTACTCAATTCAAATGTTGTAATCCTACCAATAAGTGAATCAACTGTGATCTTAGTCTTATCAATTATTCTTAATTATTGTATTGTAGAAACTCTAATAGCATACCTGTGTGGAATTATTCTGAGCATCTTACTTGCAAAATTATTTTCTTCTGTCTTTCCACTAGCTCCTTTAATGGATGCGATGATTTCTTTTATCCTGGTTCTGTATTGAAAACAGTTTCATATTTGAGCATCTTCATTTCATCAAATTTTCCTTTAAGTCCATCAACCTTTTCTTGTAAGACATGTTTGTCTCCACCATGTACTTGTACCAGTTTATCCCAGATCTTCTTGGTCTTTGGTAGATCTTTTATATCAACATACTCAGGGTTATGCAAGGAACTCGCTAGTTCTATCATCACAGAGTTATGAATCAAATTTTCTTTCTTCTCTACTTTAGTAAGAATACTGATAGGTTGTACATATTCATCGAAGAGATAATCCACTGCACTATCTTGAAGTCCCAATAGGTGAAATATCATCCTACTTTCCCACATTCCAAAGTCATCTTCATTCTTGTTGAACTTGGGTGCATCCTTCCTATACATCTTGTAATCTTGATCTTTTACCTAAGTGGTTAAGCTTCCAAATTAGGGAACCTAATCTTTGATACCAATTGTAGGTATAGGAAAGGTTACTGGGAGGGGGGTGAATGAGTAATCTCCACTCTTATACTTTAAAACACAATCTCAAATCTTCTCTAATAGATTTACCGATTACAGTTTCATTCACCTATAACAGTCTTTATCGGTTACCAAAACATTAAACATCCATGCATAATAAAATAAACATTCACACCAAATTAACATCGGTATTTATCATGTGGAAACTCGATTAGGGAAAAAGCCAAGGTGTTAGATTTGTTCCCACAAATGTTGTACTCTTTTGGAATACACTCAGTAAAGAGCTTTCCCGGTTAAGGGTTACAAAAGCACTATTAAATGCTACCCAGTTATGGGATCTACCTAGAGACCTATTAAAGTCTTATACCCTATTAGGAGTAACTTGGTTAGAGGATTTTATCTCACTTATATATTTTTCACCTTGTTAAAGGATTTACAATAGACTTGTTAGGGTCACCTAATAAAGGATTTTTACTGTCACAATTATTAGAGAGTAACAACCTAGAATGATCTGTACTTTGCACTATCTCTACTATAGCATATCCAATAAAGTTCTCTAACATAATAACATACCATTCAATCCTTTGTATCCTTCTCTATATTCTCTCATGTGATCGCAACTATCTTTCTCTGATTAGTTCTTATGTTCCTCTGATATCCTATCTTGTCCTTCGTCGCGATAACCTAACTTCATCTCATCTTCTTCCTTAAGTATATTTTCATTAATCATCAAAACCTAAACCTATATCCAACGATCATAACTTAATCATAATAATAAATCATTTTCTTTTTCATCCTTCCTTTTCGGTTGTGTCATGATCTTTTCTTTTAACTTGATAGCTATCAGTGACATCATCTAATAGCTAACCTTCTTGCTGATAAGTCTGTCTTTAATGCTGATAGTTAATAATTTTCTACTTTGACATCAATGATAAATAATATAATTTCCTTACCAACTAGAGCACTTATACCAACACTCTCTATATATATGCCAACATCAAATGCATCTCACAATGCAATGAATGGATCACATCACATAGATAATCAGGGAATAACATCATGATATAAATATACTAATCCCAAATCCGGATAACATATAAACAAGATAATAATCATAATCATAATCAAGTAGCTACTGGTATATACATCAATAGAACCATCACTCATATCATAAGCCATATAATCAGCTATGTCTCACAATTCATATAAACCAGATACCATCATATCAACAACAATAATCATAGAAATGAACACAGGAATGAGCTGAACCAAGTGCATATTACAATTCTATCATACAATAATAGCATGATAATATTCAACCAATCACACAAAGGAATCAAGATCAAATCAAAACACCAAACCATAATGAGTCCTTAAATCTCAAAATAGAAACCTCAAAATATCTAGCATCATGAATCGGGTATACAACTAGCCATAGCTCAATGGTTCTCACAACCAGGCATAAGGTCATAAACAATGTGTTGATGCAATGGCACAAATACAATCATCCCAAAGGTACAAACCTCTCATGGGTCCAAAATGGCCATACAAAACAAGAAAATATCCAATAAAGCATAAGGTGAACTTCACCAATCATATAAGCAACAAGACAACATCAAGAGCCAAAAAAGGCATCATAAGTAATGCAGCCAAGGTAGGATGGTCCAAGAAAATGAGCTATCCCACCTTGCAGAAAGAGTTACATAGAAAAAAACTTAAATATTTCAAGAAGAAAATACATAGATCTAGAGTATGGAACACATGCAACCTTTCCATTAACGGGTAAAACAATTACAAATCTTTACAATAGCAGTCAACATGCCCATCTCAAATCTCAAGGACTTATTACAAAGAAACCTAATTATCATTCCTAGCCTATGACTGTAACTATCCTTTTTCAAACCCTAGCTTAGTGCCTTCGATCTCTAGCTTCTTTCCCCAAAACAAGGACCAAGATCTAACCTAAATACATGACCATGACATAACAAGTCATCCTCAAGATTAAATTTCCCAAGAGAAACAAAATGTGTTACCAACTAACTCTAGTCAGCCTCCAATAAAATATCTTTAACCAAGGAATAAATCACAAGGAGTGATGATACAAAAAAGTTGGACAAACATGTATCTACATAGGAAAATGAGCCATCAACACTATCGATCAAGGAAATCCAACCAAATACCCAAACACTGACTAGTTCAAGAACATGAAGAACATATTCTAAACATAGCCAAAGAATCTAGCATAACTTTAGGCATAATACTCCAAATGAGTTGTGATCATATGAAAATATTCCTAATGATCTATAGAACGTGAATCTATGACCACAACCGCCAAGGATCTATAGAACTCGATCATGATAAGAAACACAGCAACCAAAGACCAAGAACATAAAACTCAAAAGTTTTTGGTTGATGCAAGATTATAATGAACCCAAGATGCTCCTGCATCTGACACCTGGGCTTATTTGATAATTGAGCCTCTCATTTTTCTAAGATGAAGGAAAACCCAATCGGCTTAACTCCACCTAAGAAATGCATGAAGAATCCTCAACTTTTTTTTTCTTCCACTTAACAAGATATTTCTCATACAAGATTCCTCTAGTGCTTTGACCAATTCTGGTATCCAAGATTTTTTCAACCTCCTCCTGTTGATTCTTAGGATATTTTAATTTACTCTCTAATCCATCTCCCTCACTACTATCTAATTCATGATATTCATACAAGTATATTTTTTTAAATATATTTTATATCCCCATGTCCTTTGGTAACTCAATTTCATAAGCATTCCCTGAATCAAACTTTCTCAAGATCTTACAAGGTCCAAAATTATTCATCCTCAACTTACTATAGGTACTAACTAGAAATCTACCTTTTCTCAGGAAAACCACCACTTCATCACCAACTTCAAATTCCTTAAATTTCCTATTCCTATCATATTTCTCCTTATACTTATCATTCATGCCTTCCAAATGTTTCTTAACTCTATCATGCAAATCCTACATATGATCGGTGAACTATTATTCATTAGCACTCCTCTTCTCTTCAACACTGATATCCCTCAATTATGTCACTCCTTTAGGATGTAAACCAAAAACAATATCAAAATATGTTCACTCAGTACTCATATTCACTAAATTATTATAAGCAAACTCTTCTTGTGCCAAAACCAAATCTTGATTACCTACCTTCTCACCAACCAAGCATCTCAGTAGATTACACAAACTCCTATTAATAACTTTATTTTGTCAACCAGTTTGTGGGTGAAATGTATAACTAAACTTAAATTATGTGTCAAGCTTCCTCCAAAGTGTCCTCCAAAAATATCTAAGAAACTTAGTATCCCTATCTGAAATAATGCTCTTAGGCAACTCATGCAATCTGACAATGTCCTTGAAAACAAACCATCTATATGTAATGCATCTGATGTCTTCTTACAAGGAATGAAATGAGACATCTTTGAAAACCTATCAACCACCAAAAACATTGAATAATTACCTCTTTGAGTCTTTGGAAAACCAAGAAAAAAATCCATGATAATCCCCTCCCAAGGCTTCTCAGGTAGATGTAATGGTGTATACAATTAAATATTCTAACTATTCCTATTAGTAATTTGAAAAATCCTAATCTTCTCAATAAATTCCTAACATTCTTATGAATCTACGACCAATAATACTTCTCCTTGATAACTTACATTGTCTTGTCAATCCCAAAGTGTCCAGCAAATCCTCCACAATGTTTCTCCTTAATCAGACTTTCCCTCATAGATCATCTTGGTATACACAACTAAACTCCTTTAAACAATAATCCATCCTATAGGAAATAATCCAACAAATAACTCCTATCGGTAACCAAAGGTTCCTTAAAATCTTTCCAAGGTTCATAAAAATCAAGATCATCCTTATACAAAGTCTTCAATTCATCAACTCCAAGAATATTCACCTTCATCTCTATCATAAGATTCCTCCTTCTACTCAAAGAATCAAAAAATTTGTTAGAATTACCATTCCTATGATTCAACACAAATGAGTAACACTATAAGAATTCAACCCATCTCATATGTCTTTGATTCAACTTACTCTAACTATGCAAATGTTATAAATCCTGATGATCAGTATATAACAAAAACTCCTTAGACAATAAGTATTGCCTTCACTTCTTCAAAGCTTGAACAATAGCATAAAATTCTTGATCATAATAATAATACTTTCTCCTTGCATCATTCAAATTTTTACTTAAGTAAGCAATCGGTCTACCTTCTTGACTTAGTATTGCTCTGATTGCACTTCCACTAGCATCATAGTCTACTTGAAATATCTTACTAAAATATAGTAGTGTTAACACATGTTGTTCAGTTACCTTTTTTTTGAACAAATCAAAGCTTCTTTTTGCTCCATGTGTTCATTTGAATTCCTTCTTATCTCCCATCATTGTCTCAGTCATAGCATTGCAAATAGAATTGAAATCCCTAATGAACTTTCTATAAAAAAAATTCCAAGCCATGAAATTATCTAACCTCACTAACACTTTCAGGTTCAAGCCATTCAACAATTTCTCTAACCTTCTCAGGATCCATCTTCAATCCTTCATCAGAAATTAAAAATCCAAGGTATACAAGATCATTCTTCATAATAGTACACTTCTTCAAATTTATCAAAAAAATTTCATCTCTTGACCTCAGCAATACTTGTCTTACATGCAATGGGTGTTCCTCTTTTGTCTTTCTGAAAATCAGAATGTCATCCAAATAAACTATGACAAACTTAGCCATAAATTCCTTCAACAGTGCATTCATCAACCTTGGGAAAGTACTTGATACATTAGACAAACCAAAAGGAATTACTAACCACTCATGCAAACCTTTAGTCTTAAAAGAAGTCTGCCACCATCACCTTCTCTTATTCTGATCTAGTGATAACCACTCTTCAAATCAATCTTTGTGAAATACTTTGCTCCACTCAAGAAATACATTATGTCATCCATCCTACATAAAGGAAATTGGTACTTGATAGTAATATTGTTTATTTCTCTAGAGTTTGTACACATCCTCCAATGTCCATCCTTCTTAGGGGTCAATACTGCAGGTACTGCACAAGGACTCAAACTTTCTCTAATTAATCCTTTCTCCAACAATTCATGTACTTGTTGTAATTCCCACCCTAGAATCTTCCTATGTTAGACAGACAAGACTATTGCTTTGACACTTTGGGTTTTATGATGGACTATGATTATTATTTAGTTAGCATTTTATGAGATATTTGAGCATATATAATTGGTTATCGCAGTTATTTGGACATATTAAATGAGTTATGATTTAATGATGAATGACTAGAAATGAACTATCAGTAAAATGTTTTACATTGATTTGTGTTATGATGTTTATATTATGATTTAACCCTACTGACCCT
>MU223735.1:2844026-2867417 GCA_018584345.1 Thuja plicata
GTAATGTAAATATGTTAGTAAATGAAATACATTAAGGGAACCTTAAGGAATGCAAATGTGGAGTAGTAATGTTGTAATGTTAAAAAAAAAAAAAATGAGTTGCAATTTTGGTCATAAGACCTGATTCCTTATGGGTTCCCTGGCGGGGACATTACACTTGTGTATTCAACTCTTCATTCTTTGTTGGTGTCAACCGATGAGCTTCTTTATTAGGAAAACTAGCTCTAGGAATTAGATCCATGCAATGACTAATACTCATAACCAGTGGAAAACCATTAGGTACATTATCTGAAATCAAATCAATATAATCATCCAACATATGTTTTTTCTCTTTAGGGTATTCACTACCTAGATCTATATCTATAGTCTTCTTTGGGACAATAGAAAAATAAACATTATCATGTCTCATTCCTTCCACTAATTTCCTTCCATCAGCCATGAAAATTCTAGCACTGGTACAAATTTCCCCTTTAAAAGGTTCCTCCAAACACATCAATCTATGTTTCATACCATTAGCCACAAAAGTATATGTATTTATTCTCCCATCATCTATATCTTGTCTATCATACTACCAAGGTATACCCAACAAAACATGACATATATCCATAGGCATTATATCACACAAGACTTCATCATGATATTTACCCACTTTCAACTTAACCCAACATTGTTCACTTTCCAACACCTTGTGATCATGTTTTATACATGCAATCTCATAGGATTTAGAATGCTTCAATCTCTGCAACTATGACTTGTCTATTATTTCATCAAATACCAAATTCTCATAACTACCACCATCAACAACAACTTTACATACCTTACCACCAAAAAGACATCGGGTTCAAAATAGGTTATTTATTTGCCAAGTGTTCTCCATCTTTTCATCATAGTACAAGGTTATCCTCATGATCAATGTCTCTCCATTTTATTCCACAAAGAGTTATCCTTCTGATGTTTTATGTTCTTCTTTCAGGTCCACCTTGTTTACACTCAAAGGCCATATGACCTTCTCTACCACACTTGAAACAAGTTCCCTTAAACACCCTTTTATCATCTCTTCAGTATCCCTCATTCCTATAGCCACCTCTGTATGAATTCATTTAGGAGTCTTCTCCTTTGTCTTCCCTTGGTCAGATTCACCAACTAATCTACCACCTCTAGCTCTCTAGATTCTTCCACCTCTTCCTCTTAGTATTGTTACCAATTTTCGGTACCAAACTCAATCAAGTGGAGTTGTTATGTTTTAAAGTGATTTAAGGTACATTTTTAGTTCTGCTAGATCACATTCATATGCATAGAGAAAATAGAAAAATATTACATTGTTACATTGCATCATGCAGTGTTGTCATAAAAGAGTGCAACGATAAAAAAAAATTGTGAAAAACAATCTTTATTGACATAGTAGTTGAATATTGCCTCACACATGCTATGAGACTAACCATCATAATGCACATGAAAAGAGCATTATACATTTCTAGATACTATGAAAAGTAAGGCATAAGTAGTTAAGGGTGACTCATCATTTCCTGGATGATGAGCCCAACTTGTTTTGCTTTGCCTGGTCTTCATTCCTCCTCCTTTCCTTGCATCCAAGTCTTTGTTCCTTGCTTCTCCTAATCCCTGCATTTGAATGATAAAATGGCATTAGATCAGCGATCTAAGCAATGTCAGGTCATCATATACCACATATACCCGCATGTACAAATATACAATATGCTCCACATATGCATAATGATAGCTAGTTATCACAAAAATTTGAGAAAGAAAAAAATTATCAGATAGATTCATATACATTTGTTTTTCTAACTTGTTACTTCATGTGTAGATACGGGTAAATATCTTGTTGCTAAATTCTTCATTTTAAAATTTCAGCATGTGGAAAAAAATTGGGCTCCCACGAGGGTAGAGCTCAGCATGTTATTGAGTGACACAATCGTCATACAAAAATGAAAGTAAAGAGATAGAGCATCCAATATTGTTATTGGATGCAACAAAAATATTGCATGGAAAATTTGAAAAGAAACTAATAAGAATCCAAACAGTGTTAATTTGCAACTTCACTATTTTCTGATTTTTGCTTGGTATATTTACTTTCCAAACATGGTACAGCTCTGTATGGACACATGAATGCATGAGACTATACTCAAAAGAGAGGTCTCTAAGTCTAATTTAATTTAAATCAAGTTTGAGTCATTTTCAAGGAGAAATGAAGGAGTTATGTCCATTTTGTTTCAAAACACCCTGTTAAGAAACATTTTCCAGAATTGGCAGCCAAAGAAAATAGCGGTATGGCTATATATAAATTTCTGAGTAAGATATAGGTGTTACAAATAAACTTTATTCTTTCCAGAAAATTTAATTTTGATGTTTGAATGGTCAAATAATTCATTCTCTAGAAACTGCTCTGTTATTCCTTGTGTGAGAGCTTCTTACTACTGGTGAAGAGAAGCAACAAGATACTCAGAGATATCAGCTCTATCGTAGGTGACAACAACGTTAATCATCATCATACATAAAGCTCTCTAAAATGTTGTAACAACAGCAACAAATTTAATAACAGTCACAAAGATCAAGGCACTACAATCAGCGAGGAAGCCCAGCAAGACCAAAGACAATAGTCCATCATGAATACAAACATCAATTACCAAAGACAGTAAATTGAAATGTAACCAATAACCATTTGTTAAAAATAAAGACAAAGAGATAGGATTCTATAAGATGCCATGGAGTTATAGAGAAAGCCAAAGATCATCATCTTGGAGGGAAAAGAATTATCAATCTTGAAGAAACATAGTGACAAACATTCAACATCATAGAGGGACGGGTTCAGGTTATTTCTAAGGACTCGAGAACAAAAGTTGCAGTCATTTTGAGGAAAAGTAAAGTAGAGATATTTGGTTGTTTCACAACATCTACAAACACTTTAAAGAGGAGATTCACTGCTTAATGTAACTTTCATATGCTTCAAAGGATTTCCATTGCTACTCATGAAGTAGAGGATAAGAGGGGTATTGCTACAACATTTTTCTTACCAAGAGCAGTCGTAAAGGACAGCAATTCATTATATGCAGTGTTTTATTCCAGGTGGGATATACATTCATTATCAAGAAGTTTTGCAAAGAAATAGGCATGTGATTCAAAGGATATCTGAATCCAAAGCAACATAAGGAAGAGGCTACATGTGAGGCAACAAATCTATTCATAGATAGTCATTAAATCACAACAAGTCACATAACTAGCTTTTGAATGACCCTCCATTGTTTATTGCTTCAGCAACTATGAGGTTCCATATAAATATCATACAGAGCTTATTTTAAAGGAAGGAGTTTTTCCTCTTCTCAGAACTCTAGGTGTCATTGAGAGGATTAGTGAAAGAAAATAGAAGTCTTTAAGGCTGAGCATGGAGCACATATATACTGAAATAAAAGAGTAAGACCTACGATCTTTTCTAATGCTTATAAACATATAGCTCACTGCAAGAAATCCCTTGTGGGTTTTGTTATATAAAAATAGAGAGATGGGAAGTACAGAGGTCTGTAGAAGCACAAAAAAGGATAGAGAAACCAATAGATGTTTATCTATCTTTTTCCTGAAAGAGAGAATAGCTCAAACATGAAGGAAAAAAATGCTCATTAAATAATCAAAGAGCCACGTGCAGGTCATAGTTTTAATCAGAGAGCTTGGAATATCGAAATACCTGCAAATAAAGTGTCAAAATATCCTCAAAGAATTTAAGCAAACTCCAGTAATGGCGGCACCCAACAAATACTGAGACTCAAAGCAATGAATGTATTAGGTAAAGGAGTTGCGGCTTGTTTTGGTTTAAAAAAATCTCAAAAAGACTCCACATTCTCCTCCAAAACCCCATGGCAGGGGCATATCCCCAGGCAGATCTCGCGTGAGGGAGGAAGACAAATAAATAAAATGTTGAAGAGTTTTAGGGTTCGATACCCTTTTTCTAGTTTTTCATGGCCAAGGGAAAGACTTTATGCCTTATTTGTTTTTGAAATTTTGATGTAGGGAGCCTTTTATTAAAATGATAGCATCTTTCATTTTAATAAATGGTTTCAAGACTAAAAGTATGGAGTATTGACCTTTTAAGGTATCCATAAATTTTATTTTTTTGCAAGCATTTAATTTTAATTAATAAATAATTTATAATTAATTATTCAATAAACGTTAATTAAATTAATAATATCATTAAATGGTTTAATTATCACTTAACAAATATTATTAATGTAACTAATATTTATTAAAATATTACACTATAAATTACCTATTAATTAATATTGATAAAATATTAAATTCCTTATCGTTTATTTATTTAATCAATATTTTTAATATTTATTGAATAAATGAATTATAAGTCATTTAATAAAAGTGCAAAATAAGATATATTTATCTTTACCTTTAAAAGTCAAGAAAGAGATATTATGTAGTTGTTAAAGTCTGTAGGGAGTTATTACAGTTCTGACAGGTCTTTATGAGGCAAGCTCCAAGTGGAGGGGGAGCATATATTTATCTTTAACACCAGGTCTTTATGAGTTTTTACAGAGATAGAGATGCATTTATGGAGGGTCTTTATGTTGGTTTGACTTCTGAGTCATTTTTGTACCTTTTTGAGATCTTTTGAGGGGCTCAAAATTGGCCTCAAAGGTTGAAACTAACCCAGACTTTATTGTCCTCATTTATGAGGTAGTTGAATGTAAAATGGATAAATATGAGTTGAAGACTCATTGTTCAACAGTTCTTTTTCCTTTGGCATATTGTTTTGTAACTGTTCTTCTAAGTTCTTAACAAAAGCAAAGAGATTTTGTAACCCATTTTCAGAGATATGTAAGTTCAGGACACCTTTTTTATGTGATTTATAGCTTATGCCTTCCTCACTTAGTATGTTATTGTGTGCTTAGTATTGGTGTAGATTTTTGTGATATCATTTATCCTCAAATATATATTTACATGTTGGTGCTTTTATGCAGTGTTTTCTCATATTTTCTTTGCATATTGTGAGTTGTGTTTAATCATTTTTTAGATCGTGAGAGATCATTTTCTCCTTTTAGAGGTTGTTATTATAAGCCTTCTTACAAATTGACTATGCAGAGATTATGAGTTAGTGGGACTGTGCAAGGATTTATATGTTACCTTTCTTATTGTGTGTCTATTATATCTGTGGATCTCAGAACTTTGTTTTCTAGTGCATCACCCTTTAGGAGTTAGATTTATTTATGTTCATCCTTCTACCTCTTTCCTCTAGCAAAAGATTTAGTTTTAGGTGGTTTTAGGTGAGTTATCAGATAGGAATTCGACTTCATCTGGAGATTCATTCTAGCTATAGGTTACCCACAACCTTGGTTTGTTTGCATGTTCCTCAAAATTGATCAAGTATTCATCAAACCTGATTAGGGTGCAGTTTTGAGGGTTAACAGTTTTTGGCACACCCTGTGGGACGAGTGAAATTTTTAGTCCTTATTAATTATATTTTTGTTGTTGTTAGTGTGCACAACAGTATTTTCATCCTGAGAGAGGTTTTTCAAGTACACACTTGGCAACTCTGAGCTTTGGAAAGGAAGAACCAGTAGATTATAGCATATGAGAAGAGTGCAAACAAGGAGTAGCCCTTCGTCTTTTGACTATTTGCAGTTGTCTATGCCTAGGAGAAGAGGGAGAGCAGAAAAAAAGGTACAAGAGACACTTGTTTATACAGGGAGTACCAATTCAACACCTCCTGCAACAAGAGTTCATACTACTATTCCATTTTTTACTGCCCCAAGAGGTCAAGCCTTGCATATTCCAGTGGAACTTCAATGGAACCAGCCTTTTGTTTCATTCAATCAAGGTCTCCCACTGAATTTGGCTCAACACGATGTCATTCTTGTTGCTGCATTAAAATTTTTACCATATTTTAATGGTGAAGATCAAACCACCCCAATTGAGCACATAAAGGATGTAGCCAATCTTTGTACCCTACATCATGTTACAGAGGATAATGCTATTGTCAGGTTGTTAGCCGTAGCATTCAAATGAAAATCTTTGCAGTGGTTCAAAATATTAGTAGTGAGTTCTATTACTCATTGGGACCAACTGGGTACTGAACTTTGTAAGTTCTTTGAGGACAAATCAAACCATCTATCTTTGGTGGAGCAATTTTCAACTATCAAAAGGGCCCCCCATGAACAAGTAATAGATTTCAACTTCCATTTCAAAAGGACAGGGGAGAGAATACCTCAAATGGTAAGACCCTCTGCTAATCATGCTTTCTTATATTATTTCAGGGCTTTCAATAGTGATATAGCAGTTATGATACAATCAATGGGAGGGGTTACACTTCTAGGTGCTTATGATATGGCCATTAGAGCATAAAACAACCTTATACAGGCTGGAAAAATTGCCCCAAGACCCCCTATGCCAATTTTTCTGGTAGCACCTATAGGTCAGTCAATGATACCTTTGAAAACAACACCTTTAGCTATTATTTTGGCTACACCAGCATTGCCAGCACCTAATAGTCAGTCCAATAGACATGAAAATGTTATTCCAACTCAGTCTGTTGAGTTACAGGAGATTAAAGGTATTCTATAGAATTTTGGTAATGAAATTGTGAATATGAAAAAGCAGCAAAGTCAAGGATATAGGCCTTACCAACCTCCTTATCAGCCACCTTTTCAGAAAAATTAGAATAATAGACCACCATATCAGCCCAATAACCAATGTCAAAGGTAGAATTTTGATACCAGACCATATCAACCTTATAACCCCAATGCTACTAGCTCTTCGAAAGAGCTTGTACCCACTCAGAATAATCTGGCCCAAGATTACAAATGGTGTTTCCCATGTAATCAACCACATAATCAGAATGCTTGTACAAATGGCATTATGAACCAAGATTTAATGGTCCAAAATTGCCAAATTTTGCAGTCAAACACCTCTGATGAAGCCTCTATTCATCCTCAAGAAGAAAAATAGCCAGGGGCAATTCTTATGATTTGGCAGGACAAGGACTTTTTTGGTGTAAACCAGGTGGTTCTTGCTATTTCAGATAATACAAGGAGCAAAATGAGAGCAGTGGAGATGGAGCAGCAAGTTGTTGGGACATCTAATATGGAGAATGTCTGGATTCTCCGAAGAGGACAGCCTTCAGCAAACAAGGGACATCCTATAAATTCAATACAACCAATACAACAAGTTTCTCCTAAGGTTGAGAATGTTGCAGCAAAAATTCAGCCTAAAGTTGGTATGGCTTCTTTCAATATTATGGACTGCTTGAAAAAGATAAACATATCTATTTCCATATGAGATTCCTTGACTATTCAAGGTCAAAAAGACCTTTTGCAATCATCTTTATCAGATTTAAGTCTTTCTGATAAGCCCAAACATGAGGAGGCCAAAATTGTAATGACCAATATTGTTATAAAAGAAAAGGAACAGAAAATTCCAGTAGTTAAACCCCCACCTTTTTATGTATCTTTGATCATAGGAGACCACCTAGTCCATAATTGCATGATTGACTGAGGTGCAAGTAGCTTGGTAATGCCCAAGAAAATTTTAGATAAGTTGGGTATCAAGTATGAGCCCCTTCAAAAGGGGTTGTGCAACTAGATGGTACATCTTTTAATACTATAGGAGTCATTAGAAACCTGGATTTGACCCTACAGGCTTGTCCAAACTTCTCTATCTCACATGATATCTATGTCATTGAGTTGCCTCCTTACTTTTCTATATGCTTGTCAAGGGATTTCACTACTAATATTGGTGGTTATTTGTCTTCAGATTGGTCCCACATGTTGTTTAGAACCTAGTATGGCACCAAATTTAGCATAAAATCTGAGCCTATTGCCAAGGATCATGTTGAACCTTACTCTCCAAGTCCTATTAATGCCAACTTGTTGGCAAGTGACCAAGAGGGGTAGCCTATTTTTCAAGAAGGCAACACTCAGACTGTTGGCAAGTGACCAAGAGGGGTAGCCTATTTTTCAAGAAGGCAACACTCAGACTGATACAATAACACATATACTCCAAGATGAGTGGGCTGTTCAAAATCAAGTAGAAGGTCTTTGTGAACAACATCTGGGACATGGTGATTTGGGTATGTATTTAATACATTAAGTTGATGCATTCATCCCTAACCTCGAAAGAGGTGCAAAACAATAGTTTGGGCAGAAAAATGACGAAGTTTGGGAGCTATTTTTTGATGGTGTAAGGAACAAAGAATTGTCTTGTCACGGTTGCATGCTAGTTTCTTCAAGTAAAGAAAGGTATTATTCATTTGTCAAGTTTTGTTTTATTTTTTCCAATAACACTGCCGAATATGAGGTTCTCATTCATGGATTGGAATGGGAAAGAAGAATAAGTATTCGTTTTTTGAAGGTTTATGGTGACAACAAATTAATAGTTAATCAAGTAAGGAGCATCAACCTTACAAATAATGAGTTTCTAAAATGTTATAAACACAGGGTCTGGGACTTGATAGAGGGATTTGATGTATTTATTCTGGTATCTATACCCAGAAATTAGAATAAAAATGCGGACAGATTGGTTTCCATCAGTGTCAAATTTGACATTCTAAAGGATATTGGAAATAGTACAACAAATCAACATGTAAAAGGTGTTATTAGACCTACTTTACCTTATAACAATGTTCATTGGCAAGTGTTTGAAAATGACCAGCAGAAAATAAATTTTCTAAGAGAGGAGGTTGAGTTTTTCTTTGGCAACCAGGAGAGTTTTTAGCATCAGTATGAAGGCCAAATTATGCAGCTAAGGAATACCAAGGTTCCAAAGGGTTTGGTCACCTTAGAATCAATTTTCAATACTGATGATAAAACAAGAAGGTCAAAAGCCAGCATTCAGGTTCAATAGGAACATTATGAGGAGGTTGAGGTGTTCAAAGGAAAGTTTCTTAAACTGGGCAAGGTATGTACATCAGAAGAACAACATCCATTTATTCATCTTTTTCAAGAATTTAGTGATGTTTTTCATAGGAGTATAGCGATTTGAAGGGGTTCAATCCCCAACTTTCTCAGCATACTATTGAGGTTAAACCTGGTGAAAAACTAATAAGGTAGAAACAGAGGCATTTGAATCCAAAATTGGAGCCACTTTGCAGAAGGAATTGAACAAACTGATAGAGAGTAGTATCATCTTTCCTATCAAGCATACTTCTTGGGTCTCAAATCTTGTGCCAGTTTGGAAAAAGAATGGTGAAATAAGGTTGTGTGTAGATTTTTGAGACTTAAATAGAGCCTCATTAAAAGATCGACACCCCTTACCTTCTATGGAGAAGATCCTTCAAGTAGTCTCAGGATCTGAGAGATTCTCCTTACTAGATGGAGATTCTGATTACAATCAAATTTTACTAAGAGAGGAAGACCAGTTCAAGATAGCTTTTACCACCAAATGGGGTACCATGGTGTACAAAAAGATGCCCTTTAGGTTGTCCAATGCTGGGGCAACTTTTCAGAAGGTCATGGACATGGCTTTTGACAAGTTAATGTATAAAATTATTTTAGTGTACCTAGATGACATCACTCTCTTTTCTTGAGAGGCAAAAGACCATTTAAAGCATCTAAGGAAAATCTTTGAAAGATGCAGAGAATTTGGGATATCTCTTAATCCCAAAAAGTGTGTGTTTTCTATCCACGAAGGAAGATTGCTTGGTTACGTGGTGTCTAAACAAGGTATCACTATTGACCTTGAGAGAATAGCAACTCTAGCTCTCTCTTTACCAGCACATAAGAAAGGTTTGCAAAGTTTCATTAGCGGAATAAATTTTGTTAGATGGTTTATCCTAGATATTGTAGATTTATTGAGTCCACTAATAGCCATGTTAAGGAAAAATGTGCCATTCAGTTGGACTAAAGATGGAAAAAGGAGTTTTGAGTTGATTAAAGAGGCGCTTGCAGAAGTACCTACACTAATAAATCCTGATTTTTCTAAATATTTTGTTCTATATGCCTCTGGAGATATTGATTCTATCTCAGGTATGTTAGTTCAGCACAATGATGAAGGACTATAATAACCGGTGGCTTTTTTCAGTCAATGACTTAAAGACTACAAGCTCAGGTATTCATTTATAGAGAAACATGTTCTTGTTTTTTATTACGGTAAAAATAGGTTTTGAAGGGACCCTGAAACCCTTTAACAAAGCTGAGAAGAGAAAGACCCTAAAGCCCAGAGAACGACAGGCTGCCCCAAAGAAGGGAGCAAGCTACAAAGGGACAGATCCCAGATTTAACAATAGGCAGAGACAAAAGCCAAAAAAAAAAAAGAAACGCTGGAAGGAAAACAGAGAAAAGAACCGCCAGCACTGAGATCAGGACAGAGTCTTCAAGAAACTCTCAGAGTCCTCCAGCTGAGTCTTCATAGTCGTCACATTGTCTCTCAGCTTCTGGACATCCAGATCCACAACCTTCTACTTCTTGGACCTAGTGCGAGTGCTAGGTCCCATCTGCTAGGGAGGATCAGAGTGTTCAATGGTGTCTTTATTTCCTTCCATCCAGTTGCTTAGAGACATTAGATTCTCCATAGTATCCCTCATACCAGTATTCACCAGCGTTATAAAATGTTTTAGCATCTCCTCGTTCTCTCTTATTTTCTTCTGGATAGGTATCATGGCTAACTCAACAGCTTTTTTAATTTTTTCATCAATTTCAAATCCGTAATCATGTGCAGGGGCATTGACATTTTGAGAGAAGTCATTTCTGAGAATAGTAATTGTTTCCTCAATCGTAGAACTCTTATTTTCCAGCTTGATGCATCTATTCTTAAGATCAACCAGGTCACTCTGCACCCATTTATCCAAGTTGTAGCTATAGATAGATTTATTTTTTTCTATCTCAAGGGGAGACATAATTATGGTCCTTCTGACCTAAGAGTCCATCCTTCTAATATCTCTTTGAAGAGACTGAGGTTTTCTACCCCGAGGGATTCTGTCACTATCTTCTTCACTATTCTCCTTTTCAGAGCTAGGAGACTCATGGGACTCCAAGTTTTCCTCTTCCAGAACCTTAAAACTATTGTCCCCTGAAGTTTCAGCATTACTATCCATAAAATTAATATCAGTTTCTTTATTTTTGTTGACAATCTTCTTAGGCTCACTCTCTTTATTCTCATTTCCTTCAATATTAACATTCTCCAGAACAAATTTAATATTTTCCCTTGTTTTAAGATTATCCTGACTTTCCTCGGGGTTTTCCTTGGAATTTTTAATTTTAGGATCCTCCGAATCCTTAACCACAGGGGTCTGGGTAGTGGGGTTATTCTCAGCATTGGGTTCCTTCTGATGATTCTGGACATCTTCAATTTCTATTTCCTGAGGGATATGCTTCTCACCATCAGACTCCTGGGGGGTAGGACTAGCAGGGGTGTCCAAGACATTCTTTTCAGACCCAGAGGCAACACTAAGGTGCTCATCATTCTTCAGCTCAACCAGAGGCTTAGAAGGAGATGACTCAGAGGGAAGAGAGGCTTTCTTAGATTTAGGATTCTTCGACAGAGTCCCCACAGACTTCCTCTTTTTAATCTAGGCAGGGATAGGGTCAGGAATATGATCTCTGGCATAATAAGCTATAAGGAGGATAAGCCCGACATGGAGGATAGGAGCATTCTTCGCTCTGTAGTCAATGATACTCTAGTTAAGCAACCAGAGGAGAAAATAGGGGAAAGAAATGCGTATCTCATGTCTAAAATGATTAACTAGGGAAAAATGATAGTTATAGACCCTAGAGAATCTACCCTCAAGAGTAAAGTATTCCATTATAACTTTAATAATAGAACCCCAAATTTTGTCAATATTCTCCATGTCGACATAGTCTTTCTTACCTTTCACCAAGAGAGCCCTCTCCTCATCAGTGACAGGAAATTTCTTGTAAGCTCTAGTTACCACTTTCACCTCTTTAGAATACTTCAGGCCATCCAGCGGGATACCAGTGATATCAGACAGGACCTCAAGACTGAGGCTAAAAGACTTGCCCGCAATATTAACTATGCCCTTATCCCAGCCATCAACGAAGGCTTTGGAAACCTCTGAATCAAAACCATGAAGTCTCTTAAGAAAATGATGAACATGACCTTTCTTTAAAATTCTCCACACTTCCTTTTCCTTCTTCCACTTGCATTCTGCAGGCTCTTCCCTTCTGAGATCACCACCCATGACAACAATCTTCACCTGCTCTTTTTTCACAGGCTGGGAAGCGTTGCTATTTTGATTAGTCTTAATCAGGTGAGAGATTTTAATTTGAGTCACAATCCTCTTCACATGCTCGACCTGGCCACAGATACAAATAATAATAGCTGCGTGCATTAAATTTTATGCTTTCATGATTAGGGTTAAAAACCCAATCTTGGGTATGTACTTCATCTCGTTTTGGCCGTCATTCCAAATCCCCCCAATCTGAGATGACTTAATTAGTATCATTAAAAGCCCTTTTAATGACTCCTTTTTTCCTAATTTTATCATAATTGATAATTGATTTGACCGCATCATTACACATAGGTGTGCCTTTCCATTTTTGAATTCTGACACTTTTGGATCCAATATTGGCAAGACAATCAGCAACGTGATTAGTCTCCTGATAATTATGAGATATATGGAACACTTCAAAGGATTTAACTATAGATTTAATTTTGAGGATGATGTGCTCTATAGTCCAGGAAGGGGGGTTGATATCTTTAATATTGTTAATAATATTTAAAGAGTCACCTTCAAGCCAAACTCTTTTGAATCCCATTTCTTCCACCAGTAGGATAGTATTGAGGGCCGCCAAAGCCTCAGCTCTATGATTAGTCTGAAAACCAAAGGGGATAGATATAGCTCCTAGATAGTTACCAAAACTATCTCTGATGATACCCCCTCCCCCAGAGATACCCGGGTTGCCTTTAGAGGCACCATCAAAATTGGCTTTGACCCAGCCAATTGCAGGAGCAGTCCAAACAGATAAATCTCTTTGGGGAGAATCTTGATTATTGAGGAGAGGAAATTTCCAAGTAGACCAATTGACACCCGGGATGAGAGATCTGAATTTTCTATTTCTATTATTTATAGCAAAACTGAAATTTTCCTTTAAAGATCTAGACATTATGTTGAGGATAATTTCAGGTTTAGAGCTTTTCTCTCTGAAGATTCTGTTATTTCTTTCCTTCCAGATACTCCAGCAAAGATGAGGCGGAATAAGATTCCAAAATTTTCTAGCCATATCATTATCAAAGGACATCTCCATTGAGTAACAAAGTCCTGCCAGGAGTTAGGAAAGAACAAAGCCAAATTCCAATTTTGAAAAACCAAAGACCAAACTTTCCTGGTAAAACTACAATGGATCATGAGATGATCACAGGATTCAGCTTGATCAAAGCAAAGACTGCATCTATTAACATGAGAGAACCCTCTTTTAACCAAATTATCAATAGTTAGGGGCTTGTTCTGGATAAGAATCCAAAAGAAAAAGTTAATCTTAGGAGTAAGGAGTTTATACCAGATAGTAGCACATTGAGGCTTATCTTCCTTGGAGAACAAGAAGGAACAGGCTGAGGCCACCGTGAATTCACCATGGGGAGATGGGTTCCACACAAGCTTATCTGGAAGATTATCTTCACTGAACCAGGATTGCAAATCTATCATAAGGGGCAATAAGCATCTATCGATGCTAGAAAGATCCCTCCAAGAATTGTTAATCCTATAGTCAGAAACTTTATTTCCAATTTTATTTTTAGCTTGGGTAATAAAGTCCTTCCAATCTTGTCTTTCTGACAGGGGATATTCATAGATCCATGGATCATCCCAGAATTCAATGGTGGATCCATCTCCCAATTTCCATCTTATTCCTTTTCTCAAAAGATCAATGGAAGAACATAAACTGTTCCAGATGTAAGATCCATTAACTCTAGCTTCATTGTTTAGGAGATCCTTCAATCTATTAGAGTTGATGAGATATTTGTTTTCGATTATACTATTCCATTGTTTAGAATCACCAAATATTCTCAACACCTGCTTAGCCAGAAGAGCCTTATTAATAATCTTAATAGGTCTTATCCCCAAACCCCCTTTATTTTTAGGCTTACAAACTTTTTCCCAGCCAATCAGACTGAGCCTTTTTTTATCTTCAACTCCAGACCATAAGAAACATTTTTGTATAGTTTCAAGCACCATTGCATACTTATGAGGGACCTTAAAGAGGCTTAAGGCATACACAGGAAAATTTTGTAAAGTCAATTTCAAAAGCTAAAGTTTACCAGAACTGCTAAGGAGAGAACCTTTCTAGCCAGCCAGCTTCCTATTGAATCTATTAAGCACATGTTAATCTAATAACAAGATTTTTCTAATGGTGGACCATCCAAGCATGAAAGAGTTCCTTTTAAGTAAGGATTTAAGTGATAAGAGAGTTGGTTGGGTGAGTAAAGTGATGGAATATGATGTTGAGATCAAAGTCACCAAACTATATAGGGGAAAAGGGTTGTGTGAAAAACTTGTTGATGACATAAGCAGCAGAGAAAAGGGTGAGCAAGAAGTTGTTCTAGTTTTACAAGATGATGGACAAATAGTTTTAGATTCTGCCACGACTTGGGTAAAACAAATGACTCATTTTCTATAGGCTGGTGAATGTCTACAAGGTTTGGATAAATAAAAAGAGAGGTATTTTAGACTGCAGTCCATCCCTTATGTTTTATTGAATAATTTTCTATTTAGAAAGGGCTTTAATGGCGTGCTCTTAAGGTGTGTTGAAACTAACAAATGGATAAGGTGTTGCATGAGTTTCATAATGGGTTAACTAGAGGTCACTTCTCACCTAGAGAAACATCTCTCAAGGTGATGAAGGGTGGCTATTATTGGCCCAATCTGTTCAAAGACACACACTTATGGGTTAGGAAGTGCAAGGAATATGCACTATTTGCTGGCAAAGAGAAGTTGGCAGCCTTACCCCTGCACCCAATACAGGTTGAGAAACCCTTTATGAAGTGGGGTTTGGATTTCATTGGGGTAATAAACCCACCATCCAATGCTGGTCACAAATGGGTGTTAACAGACACAGACTATTTCACTAAGTGGACCGAGGTAGTGGCACTTAAGGAGGCTAATGAAAGTGTTGTCCTAAATTTCTACGAAGAGCTAGTTTTTAGGTTTGGTGTTCCTGAATCCATTATTTTAGATAATGCTTTAGCTTTTGTGATTTTCAAAATTTCTAATTGGTTTGTAAGAAACAGAATCTATCTAAATACATCCTCCAATTATTACCCACAAGGAAATGGCCAAGCAGAATCTACTAACAAAAAATCTGATCAGAATCATCAAGAGGACTATGGAGGGTAACCAGAGAGCATTGCATACCTAACTGAAATCAGCCTTGTGGGCTGATTGAATCACTCATAAAATATCAACAGGGAAGTCACCTTTCAAAATTGTTTATGGAAAAGAGGCTCGGTTACCTATCTCCCTTGAGCTTCCAGCTCTTGACTTGGCAAATCAGCTTGATATGATAGAAGAAGAGCCATTAACTATAAGATTGGCACAACTGGCCTAATTAGAAGAGGTGAGGACAACAACTTTGAGAACCATTGAACATAATCAGGCTCAGATGAAAAGGTATTTCTACAAAAGGGCATCTTGAAGAATTTTCCTAGAAGGAGACATAGTGTTGAAATGAGATGAACACAAAAGAAAGCTTGGAAATCACTCCAAGTTTGATGCTTTTTGGAACGGGCCCTATATTATCTCAGAATGTAAATAGCATAATGCCTTTCAGCTTTCAAGGTTGGATGGAAACATGGAGTGAATACCAGTTAACGGGATTCATCTCAAGCACTACTTCTGAGGTAGGATCTATCCTTGTATATATTGCAGTAGTTTAGTTGGTCAATAAGTGTTGTGATACAATAATCTAGTTGCATTTTTTAGTTTCCCTAAGTTTTGTTCCAGCACTTCTTTAGTTATTTCCATTTTTGGTTTTCCTATTTTCATTAAGTTTTCATAAGGGTTCTCAGTCAAACAAAGGTTACAAGTGAGAAATAAGATGTTTTTGTAGACCTTCCTAATTCACGGGGAATACATATATAACTCATGACAATAAATTTATTTTTTACTCTCACAAACCATACACCTACTCTTAGTGAATTAACAAGGTCTACAACAAAAATAAAGGAACGTTTCAGTTATGTTCAAGTATTGCTAATCTTGTCAAAACTGGCCAAATATACATATATAATTCATGATAAGGAAGTCTCATACTTTCCTATCATGAACCATACATCTATATTTAGTCAGTTGAAAAGGTTTAATTAGTTTATGCAAGTGGGATACATGTTGTCGTTATGGTTTCTAAGTGACTCTATGCCCAATCGACAGTTCAGGTAGCTGGTCTTAATGTTTAGCAGGAAAACATTTTGCATATGTCGCCAAAAAATATTACCGATTTTTGGTACCAAAATCAATCGAGAGGATTTTTTATGTTTTAAAGTGATTTAAGGTACATTTTTAGTTATGCTAGATCATGTTCATATGCATAGAAAAAAGAGAAAAAGATTACATTGTTACATTGCATCATGCAGTGCTGTCATAAAAGAGTGCAAAGATTAAAAAAAAATGGTGCAGGAGAACCTCTATGAGGGCCCTCACCTTCTTATTTTGGTGTGTCAAAAGCATGTAAGTAGCAATAAGAGTCATCATATGGTTTGACTCCATTTTCGGTGTGTCTAGGCAATGTTCAAGTCCTAGAAGTCTCTAGTTTTCCTAGTTTGTGTAGTACACTGTTCCAAGGAACGTATGCAACTTGGAGTGTTTGAATTTGTGGTTTTTGGTTCTAGGGTGATGTTAGGTGATGTATGAGCACAAGTGTGCTTCAAGAATGATCTTTTGTGTGAGTGAGCAAGAGCTACTCAAGCAACTAATAAGTTACCTAAAAGTTGCTAACAACTTTTGAAAGTTGCTAGACAATTTTTCCTCTTTGTAAGAATTAATCAAACTAAGTGGCTAAAATCCCTAAGACCGATGCACACACTTCAAAAAAAGACTATATAAGGCCTGTATAACCCTAATACCAAGGTTGGAAGTTGGTATGAATAGCAGGTGTACGGGCACAGAGAATGATATATACTGAAACAGTGTTAAACAGGGATTTGATGGATTGAAGCTTTGTGTTTAGTATCTATTGTTGATATCTATTGTTTTCTTATCATTTGTGTGGTTGTTAAAATTCATGCTTCTGTAATTAATTTACATTTTGTGTGTATTTAGTTTATTCGCTTTGTTTTTATTTAAATTTTACAGCCCACTATTGTTTTGGTGGCACTGATGGAATAGGGCCTGTAGCTCTTGATTCCACCATGGGAAATCCATGGGACTGTGGAGTCTAAGAACTCAGACCCTAACCTTGTTGGACATGGAAGCAGAGCCCTAGAGAATGCAAACAAACTACAGTTTGTGGATGCCCTAGGTGAGTATAGCTTACCCAGCTAGGTTCCAGTAGTAATCAAGAAGCTCTAGCAGGTGATTGACATAAATTCAAGGCTTTCCCTTTTGAAGGAGTCATAAGTGATATAGGAAGGCCCTAAATGTTGAAGAAGGAGGCTTGGTAAGGAGTGGAAGGCTCTGAAAAAGACCAGAAGTTTGGAAAGCTAACAAAACCCTCAAAACCCTCACTTTTAGCCAAGTACGCTATACGAACGTTTGGGCACCTGAGACCCCAAAAATCTCTTAGAGGGGATCAATCTAAGAAAATGTTATTTAGACCATGGTTTGTGATTCTCTAAGGGTTTTGCATAAAATTCTCTACAAATCTGGGTGGAGGGATAATTGGGCTAATATAGTAGCCCTAGATTCCAAAGGAACCCCTAGATAGGGTACTTCCTAAACCTCACAAATGCATGGAGAAGGTGGAGTTAGTCTTAAAAAGACATAAGAAGCCTTGATTTTCTCTGTTGGAGCTCAGTACGAAACTAGAAGCCGAGAAGACCCTTTTTAGCCTATGTGAGGGTCTAGTTGTGAGAAGGCAAAGCAATAAAGTGTAAGAATGAGAGTGTGATACTTGGTGGGAAGGTTAGGTAGGTCAGGGGAAGTCCTTAGTAGGATAAGGAAGCCTAGAGACCTATTGTGGTGTGGAGAAACACTATATCCTAGTGGAGGATCAGGAGCATAGACAAGCTTGTCTATCCTAGCTTATCACATCAGATTGGTATCAGAGCCTCTTAAGGCTTGGGAAGTGAATAGTGGATGTTTCGAACATCATAAGTATTAGTGGGAAAATCAAAAAAGTAGAAAATGGTGACTAATGTAGAGCTGGATAAGAAGGTGGAAGATCAGGAGGAAACCAATAGACTCCTACAGGAAAGGTTGTATCAAATGGAATAACTTTTGGTTGATGTCCAAGCAAAAGAAGATAAGGTGAAAGATAGGATGGAGGAGCAGGATTCCAAAGTGAAAGAGGAGACCATTGATGATGATGTACCTACACCTGATCCTCCAACCCAAGATGAGAAATTTCTTAAAGCCTTGAAGGCTATCACTGGCAAGTCACTTGAAGGTGTCCCATTACTGAATAGAAAGATGGATACAAAGCTTGTGATGCAATGGATTGAAGGTATGGAGAATCACTTCAAATGTGAAGAGATCTCAGAGGCACAAAAGGTCAAAGTGGCCAAATATAGGTTGAGAGGACAAGCTTTAACCTGGTGGAACTACTTGCAAGGTGAAAGAGAGAAAGAGGGAAAGAACCCAATCTCTAATTGGAGAGCAATGGCTAACAAAGTTAGGGAAGCATACCTACCAGCTGATTATGAAATCCAACAACATAGGAAGAGATTGAATCTCAAATAGAAGGATATGGATGTAGCCACCTACACTAAAGAGTTCCACAAGTTGAGCTTAAGGTCCAAGATCAAAGAAGAAGAAAGTGTCAAAGTGGCAAGGTACCTAAGTGGTTTGAAATGGAGCATAGCATAGGAGATGAGTTTTTTTACTCCTACCACTGTACTTGGATGTCAGCATATGGCACAAAAGATTGAAGACAAACAGAGAAGAAAGCAAGAACATAACTCCAAGAATAGGGGAAGAGGTAGAGACTCTAGAGGGGGTCAAAGAGGTGGATCTAGTAGAGGTGGTGAATCAAGAAACCAAGGAGAAAGGAGGCTGTTGGAACAGAGTTCATAAATTAGTCCAAGAGGCTCTTATAGTAGAGGTAGAGGTTCACAAGGTAATAGAGGAAGAGGAGTAGGAAGAAGCAGCTCTTACTTTGCCACCATGAAGTGTTATCAGTATGGACAACTTGGACACCCTGCCTATAGGTGTCCTGATAAAACAACTACTTCTCATAATGAAAGGAAGGTTGTTTATGCCCAAGAAGATAGTAGCAGCTCATGCACTAATGAAGTCAGCAAATTGGAATCAGAAATGAGTGAGAATCTCATGTTCAGAAGGGTGCTTATAAGGCAGCCTAATCAAGGTGAACCAAAGCAAAGGAGGGCTCTTTTTAGAGTCAGGTGCAAGATACAAGGTAAAGTATGCAAGGTTATAGTAGATTCAGGGTCTACTAATAACATTATAGCAGAGGAAGTAGCAAAGAAGATGAAACTTACAAAGATCCCACATGCAAATCCCTACAAGGTGACTTGGTTGAACCAAGAGAAAAGTGTGCTAGTGAATGAGAAAACATGGGTTGAATTTTCTATTGGAGGTTATAAAGATAGAATTCTTTGTGATGTCTTACCCATGCATGCCATCTTCTATTGGGAATACCCTGGAAATTTGATAGGAAGATGATTTATGATGGGGAAGATAACTCCATTGCTTTCAAGAAGGATGGGAGGACTTTCAAATTTTAGTCCTTGCTAGAGAATGAAGAAGGAGTTTCCAAGACACCTAGTGTGTTGCTTAACAATGGAAAAGAGTTCTTACATGCTCTAAAGGATGAGGAGACCATAGCGTGTGCTATCATGGTGAAACCAAAAGATACTGAAAAGGAGGTGAAGGCAGATTTACCATTGGAAGTGCAAAAAATGTTAGAAGAATTTAGAGACATTGTGAGTGATGGAACCCCTGCCACCTTACCTCCAAGAAGAGAAATAAGTCATCAAATTGACTTTGTTCCCAGTGCTTCTCTACCTAACAAAGAAACCTACAAGCTAACCCTGGATTAGAACAAAGAAGTAGCAAGGCAAGTGCAAGAGTTGTTGGATCAAGGGCTGATTAAAAAGAGTATAAGCCCATGTGTAGTTCTAGTAGTCTTAGCATCCAAGAAAGGAGGAAAATGGAGGCTTTGGACAGATTCAAGGGCTATCAATAGGATTACTATCTGGTATAGGTTTCCCATTCCAAGAATAGAGGATTTGATGGATTTCTTAGGAGGTGCTATGTATTTTACAAAGCTGGATTTGAAGAGTGGTTATCACCAAATCAGAATTAAGGAGGGTGATGAGTGGAAGACTGCTTTCAAAACCACTAATGGATTGTATGAATGGCTTGTAATTCCATTTGGGCTTTCCAATGCCCCAAGCACATTTATGAGGTTGATGAATGAAGTCTTGAAGGACTTCACAGGCAGATTTGTAGTGGTGTATCTGGATGATATACTCATCTATAGAAAGACAAAAGCAGAACACCTCGAACACTTAAGGTTGGTTATGAAGAAGCTACATGAAGAGAAGCTAGCCGTCAACCTAGAAAAGTGTGAGTTCATGCAGCAAGAGTTGATTTATTTGGGCTTTATAGTGTCCAAGGGTACTCTGAAAATGGACCCAAGCAAGGTAGAGGCAATCTTGAATTGGTCTACCCCAAAAACAGGGACAGAAGTTAGAAGTTTTCATGGTCTAGCCCAATTTTATAAAAAGTTCATCAGGAACTTCAGTGGGATTTGTGCACCAGTATTAGCCACTATCAAATGAGGGCTGAAAACTAAGTTCAAATGGACTGATGCAACTGAGAAAGCATTCCAAACATTGAAGCAAGAGGTAGCCACTAAACCTATCCTACTCTTACCTACTTTTGATAAATTGTTTACCATTGAATGTGATGCAAGTGGTATAGTAGTAGGGAGTGTTTTGAGTCAGGAAGGGAGACCTGTGGAATTCTTCAGTGAAAAAATCAATGAGGCAAAGAAGAAGTATTCAACTTATGACTTGGAATTGTATGCATTAGTACAATCTCTCAAGAAGTGGAGGCATTACCTTTTTGCCAAAAGAATTTGTTTTCTTTACTGATAATCAGGCTTTAAGCTACATAAACACTCAGGAGAAGCTCAGTAACAGGCACTTGAAGTGGATGGAATATCTCCAGTCCTTTACCTTCACAATCAAGCATAAGAAAGGGCAGCTCAACAAGGTAGCAGATGCTTTGAGTAGGAATTTATTGACTATCCAAGAGGTACAGCTGCAAAGCATTGGAATAGCAAGTTTCAAAGACTTATATGTGGAGGATGAAGACTTCTCACAAGCCTAAAAAGTGTGCCTAGAGTTTGAGAACAAATTTCATGGTGAGTTTGCAGATTACACCCTTCAAAATGGGTTGTTGTTTAAAGGTAATCAGCTTTGTGTACCTAGAGGATCCATGAGGGAAAATCTAATCCAATCAAAGCATAATGGTAGCCTAAGTGGTCATTTTGGCATAAACAAGACTTTGGAGTTAGTATAGAGATACTACTTTTGGCCTCAGCTAGCAAGGGATGTCAAGATGTATGTTGAGCAATGTGGAATATGTCAAAGATCAAAAGGAGGTTCAAGTAATGCTGGACTCTATCAACCTCTACAAATTCCTAACAGGCCATGGGAGTGTGTAAGTATGGACTTTGTGGTTGGACTCCCTAAAACCAAATCAGGTATGGATAGCATCTATGTTGTTGCTGACAGGTTCTCTAAGACGAGTCATTTCATTCCATGTAGAACTACTCATGATGCAAGTTATGTAGCACATCTCTTCTTTAAAGAGATTGTTAGAATTCATGGACTTCCTTTGAGTATTGTATCAGATAGGGACAGCAAGTTCATGGGTCATTTTTGGCAAACCTTGTGGAAAATACTGGGAACTAATCTCTCTTTCATTTCACCATACCATCCTCAAAATTATGGTCAAACTGAGGTCATCAACAGGGTGATTGGCAACTTGTTAAGGTGTCTAACAAAGGAGTATGGGAAGACTTGGGATCTTGTTATATCTCAGGCTAAATATGCATATAACAATAGTGTGAACAGGACCACAAGAAGAAGTCCTTTTGAGATTGTTTATGGGAGACACCCTAGAGGAGTGTGTGAGTTGAGAGACTTAGGTTCCATGGAGTTGAAGAGTGGACAAGCTGAAGATTTCACTCAAACAATCAAGGAGGTTCAAGAGTAAGTGAAGAAGACCATTATGGAGTCTACTCAAAGGCTCAAGGCTAAAGTGGATGAAAAGAGAAAAGAAGTACAGTTTTAGATTGGGGACTATGTTATGGTCCATCTTAACAAGGCAAGAATGCAAAAAGGCATGCCTACTAAGCTGCAAATGAGAAGAGTAGGCCCCTACAAGGTGTTAGAAAAGTATGGAGAAAATGCTTACAAGGTGGATTTAGCTTGAGATTCAGCCATCTCACTGGTATTTAATGTTGCAGACCTGATCAAATTCAAAGGTGATGTTAATCAGCAAGAAACAGGTACACCTAAGGTATAGTTTTAGATTGGGGACTATGTTATGGTCCATCTTAACAAGGCAAGAATGCAAAAAGGCATGCCTACTAAGCTGCAAATGAAAAGAGAAAAGAAGTATAGTTTCAGATTGGGGACTATCTTATGGTCCATCTTAACAAGGCAAGAATGCAAAAAGGCATGCCTACTAAGCTGCAAATGAGAAGAGTAGGCCCCTGCAAGGTATTAGCAAAGTATGGAGAAAATGCTTACAAGGTGGATTTAGCTTGAGATTCAGCCATCTCACCGGTATTTAATGTTGTAGACCTGATCAAATTCAAAGGTGATGTTAATCAGCAAGAAACAGGTACACCTAAGGTACTACAAGACATTGATCCAAATGTCATGCCCAAGAAAGAACCGGTTAAAGCAGAGAGTATCCTTGAATCTAGAGAAAAGAAGGCAACTAGACATCACATCTACATGGAACACCTAATTAAATGGCAGGATCAACCTGAATCTGAAGCCACCTGGGTTGAAGCAAGACAGTTCAAGAAGTTTGGGATTGATCTAGCACTTCTAGATCCCAAGGTACCTTAGCTTATGCTGAGGGGGAGTATGGTGTAGGAGCACCTCTATGAGGGCCCTCACCTTCTTATTTTGGTGTGTCAAAAGCATGTAAGTAGAAATAAGATTCATCATATGGTTTGACTCCATTTTGGGTGTGTCTAGGCAATGTTCAAGTCCTAGAAGTCTCTAGTTTTCCTAGTTTGTGTAGTACACTGTTCCAAGGAATGTATGCAACTTGGAGTGTTTGAATTT
>MU223735.1:2868350-2879215 GCA_018584345.1 Thuja plicata
TGAGAAGGGTTAGAACCCAGGGTAGAAGTGGTTGAGATAGGTTAGGTTGGGGTTTAAGGGAATATTAATAAATGAAATAAACTTATTTAATTCATTTAGAAATATAGGAATTTAATTATTTAAACAATGAAATTGCTTTTTAATAATTAGGGGACCATAGCCATTAAAATTAAATTAAATAGGCTAGGGGGAATGGGTTAATTGCAAGTGGGTATTTGATTTAGAGATTTATTTAATTCCTTTATAATTAAATACTATAGCCATGTTTGATTTTGGTTTGATTTGATTGGTCAAAATTGATTTGAATTACATGGCTATAATAGTTAATATAAATCAGTGATAAAAATCACCTAGGACATTAAATTGATTTAAAAAATTATGCCAAGCAGTAACAGGGTTGTTTGGACATAATCAAGGGTATGATCACACTTAGGGAAAATAGGGTCCATAGTTGGAACAGACCAAATTCTGATGGTTACATTTTCCCCTCATTGAATTGATGTGCGAACAGCGCATTGATTCAAAAAAAAAAATTTGATTTTGACTTCAGAAAGATTGAGAATCCCGTTCTTGGTTGTCGAATAAAATGTTGATGAGATCAGTCTCGCACTTGATTGAACCAAATTGATAGAATTGATTTTGAACTTGGTTGTCGTCCAAAGATCAACAAAAGATTTTAAAAATACCAATTCTGAACTTGGTTGTCGTCTGAAAATTGATAATACTGATTCTGAACTTGGTTGTTGTCCAAAAGCTAGTATGAAGCTGCCAAGAGCTTTAAAAATATTCTAAAATGAGGAAATATAAGATATCCAGCTCATGAGAACCAAAGCTTTCTATCCAACAGATCCGACTTAGTCAAGGAAACTGTTATGCCCCTAGTTTGTTTGATAATGAAGTCATTTTTACGCTATTTCGAGCAAAAATTTATTTGATGATAGTGTAATCATGCCCCCTTAGGAATGAAATCAAAGGAAAATAAATAAAATCCCTCAGTTGAAGAGAACAGAACACTTGCAAGAAGTGATAAGGTTAGAAAGAGTGGAGTAGAAGGAAGTGTGTTTAAAAATAAACATACGATTATCAAGTTAATTACGTGAAAATATGAGTGATAATGATATTTAGATCAAGATATATGATGAAATGTGCAGTATTGTACCAATGTGGTGAATAAATGAAGCAAATCCATAATTTTTGAAACTGTTGCAAAATGACAATGTGCTACTGAAAATGTCGTAGGCACCTTCGATTTGGTTCCCGATTGAGGAAAAAGAGAACACAAATGATTTTGTAGTTGTTCAGGAGGAATTTTGGAAACCCTAAATGTCCTAAAAGACCCATATAAGCCTCTAAATTGACCATTTCATTATTCATTTTGACATTCAGCTATAGCAAATTAGAGAGCTCTACAAAGAAAATGGTGGTCCCCGTGAGGAAACATCGATTCGAGATGAGCCGATGACACCAGCGACCAGCTGATTACCCACCGCCGGTAAGTACCTAATAAACTACCCCGTGAAATTTGAATTTTTGAATTTCAAGCATGTTTGTGCATTTTAGAGCCCATAGAAGGTAGGATCCCATTCAGAATTTTGGATCACATCCTGCAAAAACATGCATCGCATCTGATTTTTCTCGGATCATATCCGGTTGTTTCCAGATTTCGTGTTGCATCTGGGTTTTCTCGGATCGCATCCAGTCTTGTAGATTTAGTCTTGTGTGTAGCTAGAAACCATCAGGGTATCGCATCCTAGATTTTGGGGATCGCACCCCACATTTAGGATCGCATTCTATTTTTCTAGGATCGCATCCCATATGCGCAATCACATCCTGTATTTCTAGGATCGCATTTGGTAAAAGACTTATGTTTTTAAATTATTTTGATCTGTTTGCGTACTGCAAACTTGAAATAACTGTAGAGTAGGAATATGCCCTTTTTTGTAGATAAAATGATGATGCTTTACTATGTTGTAAAAAATTAGGCCTAGTTTGAGGTAGTCGCCTTTCGAGGCACTTATCCGCCGTGATTTCTGGCATTGTCTAGCCGATTGTTAGATGATGACTAGACTACCATGATCCAATGTGGATTGCGGGCACTGATTGGTTTACCCAAGATCAGGGTAAACTGAGGGTTGTTGACTGCTCTGGCTGAGAGATGGCATTTGGAGCACAACACCTTCCACCTACCTACTGGTGAGATCACCGTGACACCTGAAGATGTTTGGAGGATCTTGCACGTGCCCATGGATTGACATGAGGTGTTCTTCAAGTTGAGAGCTGGCATGATGATCGGGACTGCTCAGAGATTCTTCCAAGATGATAGTATAGATCACAGATACCTTTCCTGGGACTACATGGTCAATCACTATGATCGATTAGCTATATACTTAGCTGGATTAGTAGGCAGCATCATTATGCTAGACAGAGGGCAGCATGGTTTCTTGGTGGGCTGGTTCAGCATGGTAGAGAAGATGATCATCCACCACCGATGATTTGCCTAGGGGAGCTGCATATTAGCTCACATATACTGAGAGATTCATGAGATTGTATACCACCATACTCGCAGCATGACTTTGGGTATATTGATTCTTCAGATATGGGCCTAGGAGAACATATCGGTGACACAACCAATTGGTGATAGGTAGAGGGCACCAAAGCATCCCTATGTGTACATGTATGCAAGTCTCTTATAGCAGCCCCACCTAGGCAAGGTTGAGCATTGGCGTTAATTATTCAATAATATGACAGAGGTCATATGGCGACCATACCTAGAGTTTGAGGTATGGACTTCTGATGCACGGAAGGTTCCCTTTTTGTGCTAGAGCAGATATTTGATTGGGCGCATGAGCTATATCATTGAGCACTTTTTGATCACTAGAGTTCTGAGGCAGTATGGCCGATGACAGGGTCATACTGAGGATGTGGTAGTATATGCGCATATCAGAGATGAGGTAGCTGAGTGGGGGGCACAGCTGACTTATGATACTACCTCATAGGACATCCACGATATAGTAGCGATAGACTGGGACCCTTGCCTAGATGTTGAGGATGCTCGAGTATCAGATGGGTACGCGGAAGAGATGCTTCAGCATCCATTTCCATGATTCACAGTGCCTGAGGAGATGATTCCTCATATAGAGGAGCCGTTGGATTATGAATTTGAGGATCAACCTGTCAGGGGGAGAGGCGGAATAGTTAGAGCACCAGGTAGACATGGGGGCCGTGATGGCGGTAGAGATGGCAGCAGAGGCAGCAGGCATCCTCCCCTAGATGATAGGCATGATGGTGATGACAGGGGGGAGGTGGAGAGGTAGTGGATACTGACGGTCTGAGTGGCAGTGGGTAGAGACGGCCGAGATATAGATTTGTGGCCCCATAGAGAGATCTGGGCCCTTTACTTACTCCTGAGCAACAAAGACAATAGAGACAGAGAGTGCAGGATTAGGATCCTGGTAGAGACGAGGACCCTTTATCGAGGTGTGAGAAGGAGAGAGAGAAGCTCAGAGCTCAGATCATAGCCTTGGATGCTAGGGTTACTACTGCAGAGGCACTTTTAGTAGACAGGGATAGACAGCTCGAGCGGCTGAGAGCTGAGAGGGATACATAGGAGGAGATGCTCAGAGCTGAGAGAGATGCCCATGCCCAGACAATAGTCCATCAAGGATAGAGGGAGACATATTATTACACCTTGTATCACGCAGCAGTTCCTGAGGGTCAGAGAGCACCCACATTTTCTCATATAGCTCAGCAGTCAGAGGGGGCCATGCCACCTCTAGCAGCTCCATTCATGCCACCTCCTCCTCCTCCTCCTGACCAGGGAGAGGGGGCAGGCCAGAGTTGATACAGTGCACCATTTTGCTTCTTTTTGAGATTATACATGTATATCTAGATCCTGTTGAGATCCCCCTTTTTGTACATTAGATTGATTCGTATATATCTGATTCATGCTTTTTGGCATACTAATTCTCTTTATGTGTACTGACACTCTGTATACTATCTGATACACTTTATGCTATGATACTCTTTTATGTTCACTGATACTCTTTATGCTTATTGATACTCTTTATGCTCACTGATTCTCTTTATGCTTTGATTTGTATCATGTTTGTAGTTTTTGGATTCTGACATGTTTTATGTGGCAAATGTATCCATTTTGCTTTTCATAGATGTGGTAAATGTATCTGTTGCACATGTGATGATATCTTGATCTCGTGATGAATTAGTTTATAGTTGATAACATCATTTCATAATGTGGATGTGATGAGTATATTACTGATATGAACAAATGATATCCATGTGAAAATGCAAATGTATGTTTCTTTGATTTTTCTAGTGATGAAAAAATATATGTATGGATGCACTTAGGATGTAGAAGTAAAAATACCATACATGGATGCTTTATTTTTTGTATTTTTCTAGTTTCACGTTTCCAAATGTATGCAAAATGTATGCTATGGATGATATCAGTAATATAAATGATGTAATTAACTTGATATTTGTAGAAGAAGATAGAAACCATGTTTTGAGTTTAGATTTCCTCATGTTTGTTATGTACTGTTGAAAATGCATCAGGCAATCTTTAAATGCAACTATATGAAGACTCTTAGGACTTGTCACTGATTTAGCAAGTATTGCAACATTTTTATCATCATTGGGCACTTTTGGAACAGATACCATCGAATACTACAATCATCACTAATACCCACTGATATTATGATAATATGAATACTATGTATTATTGGAATGTCAGAAATAGACTTAGGCATCAAGGCATAGAAGCCAGGATAAAAAAACAGTCACCTTCCTTTTAATATACCAGTTTCTGATTAAGACAAGATATTGAACCCAAGATGACCTTGAAAATTCATATCCTTGGGTACATTATGATTTGTATACCTTAGTGAGAATCTGGATCAGAAATAGACAAGGAAATTGTGTCAAACTCACCATAGTTTACACATAACAAAGATCGAGATATATGCGGCTATCCACTCATAGTGGTAGCTCTTACCATAAACATCCAAGTTAGGTGAAATTTATAGGATTATATGAAACAATCACCATACGCAGAAATTCAAGAAAACATTATGCCCCCAATCCATGCGACTCTTTGTCTTTGCGTAGACGTCATTGAGTAACTAAGAAGACATAATAAATCATCAATTGTGAATCAATCCAATAAAATTATATAATCACGTAGATGCCCCTAGTTGAAAACATCATCAGGACATAAAAGAATCATAATCAAACCATTATCAAACTCTGTGTTTAAGTAGTACTTTGTTCATTCATCTGTCAAAACACAGTAAAGATTCATCAATCAAAAAATTGTAATACAAGTAATATGGTGTTCCATGTTTGTGCCTTGATAGGATAATCCATTCATGTTTGCGATCCAATATGGCTTTGTAGGAATGTTATGTGAGTGTTTAAATGTCATATCCCATGTTTTGAAAAGATATTTTGGTTTTGAGTAAGTGACATCATTTTGCATGTATTGAGAAACATTGTGTTTGTGAGCCAAACCATCCTAGAGAAACCTAGCAACCACAACTGACTATGCCAAAAAAGATGCCCCCAGTGCAGAATGACTTATTCCTAAGACGTAAAGATAGACAAATCCCAAGCAAGGATAAGATAGTCATGTAGGAAAAATGAAGTCAGCGTACAAGCACAGGAAAATTTATGAAGGCTTAGTATTAGTAGTGCATTGATAGATGGAGCGCAAAACACAAGTGATGCCTGATTGTCAGGTTTTCACCACTTGGAAAGATCTTTTTCTTTCTTTTTGCTACTAAGATGCCTGTTTTACCAGGTGCTCATCAAGGCACTTTTCTCTTTTTCAATTTTTTTTCTATTTTTTCTTTTTTGAATGTTTTTGTAGTATCAAGGCACCTGTTTACCAGGTTTTCACCAAGGATACCCATTTTGTAGGACTTTTTTCACTTTTTTTGGATTTCTTCAGGATCAATTTTCTGAATGTTTTTGGTATTTTGCAGGAACTTTTTGTTGTACAGGCTCTGCTAGCCAAACATTAAGCGTATAATTGCTTCAAATGTAGAGTGTTGATAGGATCTGGAAGAATGTCTCCCTCAGGTGTAGCTAATTGATAAGCTCCAGTCCTAGAAGTAGCAGTGATAATATAAGGCCCCAGCCAGGTAGGTTCAAACTTTCCTTTCTGCTCTCTAATAGGCTGGTTCTTGGGATTCTCTTTCAGGACAAGGTCCCCCACTTCAAACTTGTGTGGTTTAACCTTCTTTTTGTAACCTTTGGACATTCTCGCTTGGTACACTTTGAGGTGATCGAACCCTTGTTGTCTACGCTTGTCTAGTAGGTCCAGAGAATTTGTCCGATTAATGTGGTATTGTTCATCAGTAACTAGTCCTTGTAGAGAGATCCACAAAGATGGGATTTCAACCTCAATAGGTAGTACTGCTTCAGCGCCATAGACTAGAGAAAATGGTGTGGCTCCAGTTGGTGTTCTGATGCTTTTTCTATAGGCCCATAGTGCTGGATTTAGTTGTAAATGCCAGTCTCTGCCAGACTTGCTCACAATTCTATGTAGGATTTTGAGAATATTTTTGTTTGATGCCTCAACCTATCCATTACCTTAAGGATAATAGACCAAAGACCAATGTTGAGTAATGTGAAACTGTTCACAGAGGTCATCCATGTCTTGGTTTTTAAATTGGCCCCCATTGTCTATCACAATTGAAGAGGGTATCCCATATCTACAAATAATGTAGTTTAGAATGAACATAGCCACCTGTTTTCCAGTGGCTTTGATTAGTGGCACGGCTTTGACCCACTTTGTGAAATACTCAATGGCTGTAATGATGAACTTGTGTCCATTTGAAGAGTTGGGATATATCTATCCAACCAAGTCAAAGGCCCATTGCTGGAATGGCCAATGTGTTATGAAAGGTATTAGTTCTCTGGCAGGAGCATGGATGAGGTTTCCATGTGTTTGGCATTTAAGACATGCTTTGGAAAATTGAATAGCATCTTTCTCCATTGTAGGCCAATAATAGCCTAATCTGAGCAATTTTTTAGCTAATGAAAAGTCGTTCGAGTGTGATCCACATACACCTTCATCGATTTCTTTTAAAGCTAGATCAAACTCTTCTAGTTCTAAACACTGAAGAAGTGTACCATCGAGACTATGTCGATATAGGTTGTTAGTCATGAGGACATAACGCGATGCTATCCTAATTAGGGATCATTTCTCATTTCTAGATAGATTGGCAAGAATGGTTTAATCAGAAAGATAGGCAATAATACTGGCATATCAGGATTGATCAGGAGTATTTAAGGCTCAAATTACCTGGTATTTTGGATTGGCGAAGGCATGATAGGATATCTCTTCCACTAAGAAGTCATAGTGGAATTGATGCTCCTCTAGTTGTAACATGGACGCCAAGGTAGCCATAGCATCTATTTCTTTATTCTCTAATCTTGGTATCTTTTGGAAGGTGACGAAGACAAAGTATTTCTTCAAATCATCAACTAGTTGCTTGTAGGGAATCAATTTTTCATCTCTTGTTTGATATTCCCTATTGATTTGATTGATAACTAGTTGAGAGTCACCATATATGTGTAACTCAATGATCTTCCATTCTATCGCGAGTTTGAGGCCATTGACCATGCTTCATATTCTAAGATATTGTTGGTGCATGAAAACATTAATTTGTAAGATTTGGGAATATTATATCCTTGCGGAGTAATGAAGAGAACCCCGAATCTAGGTACTTGTTGTGTAAATGACCCATCAAAGTACATCTTCCATGAATGTTCAGTGAGATGCATGATTGTTTCATTAGGGAATTCAATTAGCAATGGTGTATTATCCTGGAGTGGTGAATCAGCCAGTTGATCTGCAAGTACCTGTCCTTTGATAGCCCTCCGTTCAACATACTCAATGTCAAACTCGTTGATAATGAGGACCCATTTTGCCAAGCAGCCTGTTAATTTTGTTCTGCTTAAAAGATACTTTAGAGGATCAATCTTAGCAATGAGCTTGACTGTGTGAGAGAGCATGTAGTGTCTCAATTTCTGTGATGCGAAGACAACTACTAAGCATTCTTTCTCAATAATGCTATAATTGAGCTCATAAGTGATGAGAGTTCTGCTAATGTAGTAGATAGCTCGCTCTTTATTTGTTTCATCCTCTTGCACCAGTAATACTCCTAGTGATGTAGTTGTACCTAAAATATATAGGAGCAAAGGTTTTCCATGAATGGGTGCCATAAGAATAGGTGGTGAAGCTAGGTATGCATTTAATTCTCTGAAGTTTTCTTCACAGTGTTCATCCTAGTTTAATGTAACCCCTTTATGTAGTAGCTTAGTAAAGGGTTGTGCCTTATCTGCAAGTTGGGACAAGAATCTCTTGATAGACTGGAGTCTTCCTTGTAGCATCCTCATTTGACTGATATTACGGGGAGGAGTCATCTCTAGAATAGCTTTTACCTTTGCCGAATCTACCTTGATTCCCTTAGCTGATACGATGAATCCTAGGAGCTTACCTGATTGAACCCCAAAGGAACATTTCTTTGGATTGAGCCTGAGTTGGAACTATTCCATTCGATCTAATATCTTTCCTAAATCTATAATATGAGTACCTCTTTCTTTGGATTTATCCAGTGTGTCATCGACATAGTCTTCCATTTTTTTGTGCATCATGTCATGGAATATGGTTTTCATAGCTCTTTGATATGTTGCTCCGACATTATTTAGCCCAAATGGCATGATGTTCTAATAAAATGTGCCCCATGCACATGTGAATGCGGTTTTCTCTTGGTCCTCAAGGGCGATCTTGATTTGATTATAACCCAAGAATCCATCCATTAAGGAATACATCTGGTAGCCAGCTATAAGGTCTATAATCATTTCAATATTTGGTAGAGGGAAGTCATCCTTCAGACATGCTTTGTTGAGGTCCCTGAAGTTTGTGTAGATCCTAATAGATTTATCAGTTTTATAAATAGGGACCACATTGGAGATCCAAGCTGCATAGGCAATGACTCAAATGAATCCAGCTTTTAACAACTTTTCTAATTCTGCTTTCACCAACAATGCAACATGAGGATGCATTTTTCTAAGTTTTTATTTCACGGGTTTGATCCCGGGAGCTATAGATAAGTGGTGCATAATGAGATTGGGATCTAGCCCTGGCATATTAGTGTAGGACCATGCAAAGTTGATCTTCTTCTCCTTCAAGAACTCTATGAATTGTTCCTTCTCTTCTTCTAATAGGGATTGTGCTAGATGAACTATCTGAGGATCTTCAACAGTGCCCAAGTTCACTGGCTGTGTTGGTTCAATTAATACCGAAGATCTTTCCTGAAAGTGTTTAGGGAGGATATCAAGAGTATCATCCTTTGGCACCTCTGAGAGGTTTTCACCATCGAATATGTCTTTTTTATTTACTTTTTTTGGGATCTGATACTGCCACAGAGTGGTTTTCAACATTAGTCCACTTTTTCTCTTTATTTTTCAATTTGTGACTAAGAAACTTGATATCTTCCTATGACACATTCTCGCTCCTTGCATTAGTGGAAGAAGGGTGAGGTTCACAAGCATTAAGGTAACAAGCTAGGGAGTGGTCATTGGAAAAGTTGAGCATAGGTGTAGGATCTGTTTCAGTCTAATCAATGAGGTCTGGAAGTACCAATTTTAGGGAGTTAGATTATGAGAAGGACACCATGGTGTTAGCGTCAAAATTGTTAACCGACATGACACGGTCTATTAAGTTAGTATCTTTGATGTTTAGATCTATAAGAGCGAGATCGTTGTTAAAAGGATCATTGTCAGTTATGTATTCACCAGTGTCTCCATCAATGATCAGAGGAAGGAACTCTTCTTCTACTTCAGGAGGATCAGTGTCATTGAAACAGATGTTAGGTCGCCTACTAGGAGCTGCGAGAGCTGCAAACATGTGAATTGTGTTTATCCCAATTTCTTCAAAAGTAATAGATAACCGATCATACTCATAGTCATGAGAGTCTGCGACATCATCATCAAATCTATTCAAATATTCAGCAATGTTTATTTGATGGACTCGGTTAGCTGCTTGTAGATCAAAGTGAGGTAGATCTAGGACATGTGTAATGGTGACCAATTGCCCCCAGTTAGGATGTAAATTCTATGGCCGGGGTACCTCTTGAGTGATTGTAGCTATGGTGTCTCCTACCTCTTGAATGGGTGATTGTTCTAATAAAGGAGTATGAAGATCCTGTGGTACCTCAAAACTAGGTATGTAGCGTTCTCCTTGATATTCAAGATTCTTTGTACCAATATGTAGCAATCTCTCATAAAGCCATGGGTCTAATACTATTTCATCTATTTTATCACTTTCTGCTTCAGAAGGTGGACTCTTCTTGGAAGTAGGTTTGTTGGATTGAGTATTAAAGCCCAATCCTATTTTATCTTTGTTGAGGCGGAACTCCATGGGTATGGGTTCAATGATCCCTCATCCTATGTTATTAAGAGGTCCTTTTCCTTTGTATCCCATTTGTTTGAGGAAATCATATCCCTTTCCATGCTATTCTGGGGATATCTTTACATTTTTGACCTCAGAGTCCACTGGTTCTCCTTTGTAAAGCCAATTTAAGACTACCTACTCTTCTGTGTTATCTGAAGAAGACGTGGATGCCTTTATCATACGAATATCCTTGTGTGCTTCTGGTTCTTGGACTGTGAGAGGTGTGAATGTTGATGATGGTTTTCCATAGGATCTTGTTGATACTAGAAGCTCTGTCAGGGAGGGAGTCAGGTCCAACTTGTATTCTCCCATACCTATTTCTTGAAGTTTCAATGTTTTGCTAAAGCCCTTCATGACCATGTCTTTGGTAGTTTCAGGAGTAACT
>MU223735.1:2900091-2918002 GCA_018584345.1 Thuja plicata
CTTAAAGAGGTAAGGGAGGATGTAAGAGAGTGGCTTGAGAAAATGGACTTTAAGAAAGTCCAGCTTGAGAAAGTGGACTTTCTCAAGTGGGTTGAGTTGTTAATCATTCCTTAATGGAATGTGACAATATTAGGAGGTGGGTTAAAGTGGAATTTAATATTAGAATTAGATTAGCATGGGTGAATGGGTTGAGAAGGGTTAAAACCCAGGGTAGAAGTGGTTGAGATAGGTTAGGTTGGGGTTTAAGGAAATATTAATAAATGAAATAAACTTATTTAATTCATTTAGAAATATAGGAATTTAATTATTTAAACAATGAAATTGCTTTTTAATAATTAGGGGACTATAGCCATTTTAATTAAATTAAATAGGCTAGGGGGAATGGGTTAATTGCAAGTGGGTATTTGATTTAGAGATTTATTTAATTCATTTATAATTAAATACTATAGCCATGTTTGATTTTGGTTTGATTTGATTGGTCAAAATTGATTTGAATTACATGGCTATAATAGTTAATATAAATCAGTGATAAAAATCACCTAGGACATTAAATTGATTTAAAGAATTATGCCAAGCAATAACAAGGTCGTTTGGACATAATCGAGGGTATGATCAAACTTAGGGAAAATAGGGTCCATAGTTGGAACAGACCAAATTCTGGTGGTTACAGGAAGTTGGTATGAACAACAGGTGTACGGGCACAGAGAATGATACATACTGAAACAGTGTTAGATAGGGATTTGACGGATTGAAGCTTTGTGTTTAGTATCTATTGTTGATATCTATTGTTGTCTTATCATTTGTGTGGTTGTTCAAATTCATGCTTCTATAATTAATTTACATTTTGTGTGTATTTAGTTTATTTGCTTTGTTTTTAATTTAAGTTTTATAGCCCACTGTTGTTTTGGTGGCACTGATGGAATAGGGCTTGTAGCTCTTGATTCCACCGTGGGCCATGGGACTTTGGAGTCTAAGAACTCAGAACCTAACCTTGTTGGACATGGAAGAAGATCCCTAGAGAATGCAAACAAACTAGAAGCCAAGAAGACCCTTTTTAGCCTATGTGAGGGTCTAGTTGTGAGAAGGCAAAGAAAGAAAGTGTAAGAATGAGAGTGTGATACTTGGTGGGAAGGTTAGGCAGGTCAGGGGAAGTCCTTAGTAGGATAAGGAAGCCTAGAGACCTATTATGGTGTGGAGAAACACTAGATCCTAGTGGAGGATTAGGAGCATAGACAAGCTTGTCTATCCTAGCTTATCCCATCAATGCCCAATCGACAGTTCAGGCAGCTGGTCTTAATGTTTAGCAGGCAAACATTTTGCATGTCGCCAGAACATGTTACCGTTTTTCGGTACCAAACTCAATCAAGTGGAGTTGTTATGTTTTAAAGTGATTTAAGGTACATTTTTAGTTCTACTAGATCATGTTCATATGCATAGAAAAAAGAGCTAAAGATTACATTGTTACATTGCATCATACAGTGCTGTCATAAAAGAGTGCAAAGATTTAAAAAAATTGTGAAAAATAATCTTCATTGACATAGTAGTTGAATATTGTCTCACACAAGCCATGAGACTAACCATCATAATGCACATGAAAAGAACATTATACATTTTTAGATACTATGAAAAGTAAGGCATGAGTAGTAAAGGGTGACTCATCATTGCCTGGATGACGAACCCAGCTTGTTTTGATTTGCCTGTTCTTCAGTCCTCCTGCTTGCCTTGCATCCAACTCTTGCTTCGTTTTCGCTCCTAATCTCTGCATTTGAATGATAAAATGATGTTAGATCAGTGATCTAAGCAATGTTGGGTCATCATATACCACATATACCCACATGTACAAAAATATAATATGCTCCACATATGCATAATGATAGTTAGTTATCATGGAAATTTGAGAAAGAAAAAAATTATCAGCAAGATTCATATACATTTGTTTTTCTAACTTGTTACTTCATGTGCTGATACAGGTAAATATCTTGTTGCTAAATTCTTCATTTTAAAATTTCAGCATGTGGAAAAAAATTGGGCTCCCACGAGTGTAGAGCTCAGCATGCTATTGACTGACACAATCATCATACAAAAATGAAAGTAAAGAGATAGAGAATCAAATATTGTTAGTGGATGCAACCAAAATTTTGGATGGAAATTTTGAAAAGAAACTAATAAGAATCCAAACAGTGTTAATTTTCAACTTCACTATTTTCTTATTTTTGCTTGGTATATTCACTTTGCACACATGGTAAAGCTTTGTACAGACACATGAATGCATGAGACTATACTCAAAAGAAAGTTCTCTGAGTCTGATTTGATTTAAATCAATTTTGAGTCATTTTAATGGAGAAATGGATTTATGTCCATTTTGTTTCACAACACCCTGTTCAAAAATGTTTTCCAGAATTGGCAGCCAAAGAAAATAGCAGTACGGCTACATATGGACTAGTAAATCTCTATAAATTGGTGAGGAGTAATATATAGGTGTTACAAATAAACTTTATTCTTTCTAGAAAATTTAATTTTGATGTTTGAATGGTCAAATAATTCTTTTTCTGGAAACTGCCCTATTATTCCCTGTGTGAGAGCTTGTTACTACTGGTGAAGAGAAGCAACAAGATACTCAGAGATATCATCTCTATCAGAGGTGAAAACAATGTTAATCATCATGATACATAAAGGTCTCTATAATGTTGTAACAACAGCAACAACTTCAATAATAGTCACAAAGATCAAGGCACTACAATCAGCGAGGAAGCCCAGCAAGACCAAAGACAATAGTCCATCATGAATACAAACATCAATTACCAAAGACAGTAAATTCAAATGTAACCAATAACCATTTGTTAAAAATAAAGACAAAGATATAGGAGTCTATAAGATGCCATGGAGTGATAAATAAATCCAAAGATCATCATCTTGGAGGGAAAAGCATTATCAATCCTGAAGAAACATAGTGACAAACATTCAACATCATAGAGGGATGGGTTTGGGTTATTTCTGAGGACTCAAGAACAAAAGCTACAGTCATTTTGAGGAAAAGTAAAGTAGAGATATTTGGTTGTTTCACAACATCTACAAACACTTTAAAGAGGAGATTCACTACTTAAAGTAACTTTCATATGCTTCAAAGGATTTCCATCGCTTCTCATGAAGTAGAGGATAAAAGGGGCATCGCTACAACATCATTTTTTTTTACCAAGAGCAGCCGTAAAGGAAAGAAATTCATTATATGCAATGTTTTCTTCTAGGTGGGATATACATTCATTGTCAAGAAGTTTGTAAGGTTATATATGCGCCAAAACATATCCTGAAGGCAATGTAAGAGACAGAGATAATACTATCATGAAAATATTACAAAGGAACTATTTTCCATGATACAATTCCATGGGGTGGATCATAAGGACATGTTGAAAGCAGCATGAAAACAGAAAAAATTCTAAGTGAAGCGTGATACTCAAGCATTATTTATAGCTTCAATAGCAATGGATGCAAAGAAATAGGCATGTGATTCAAAGAATGTCTGAATCCAAAGCAACATAAGGAAGAGGATACATATGAGGCAACAAATTTGTTCATAGATAGTCATTAGATCACAACAAGTCACATAACTATCTTTTGAATGACCCTCCATTGTTTATTGCTTCAGCAACTATGAGGTTCCATATAAATATCATACATAGAAGATTTTAAAAGGAGTTTTTCTTCTTCTCAGAACTCTAGGTGTCATTGACAGGATTGGTGAAAGAAAATAGAAGTCTTTAAGGCTGAGCATGGAGCACGTATATACAGAAATAAAAGAGTAAGCCCTATGATCTTTTCTGATGCTTATAAACAAATAGATCACTGCAAGAAATCCCTTGTGGTTTTTCTTATATAAAAATAGAGAGATGGGAAGTGCAAAGGTCTGTAGAAGCACGAAGAAGGACATAGAAACCAATAGATGTTTATCTATCTTTTTCCTGAAAGAGAGAACAACTCAAACATGAAGGAAAAAATTCTCATTAAATAATCAAAGTGCCACGTACAGGTCGCAATTTTAATTGGAGAGCTTGGAATATCAAAATACCTGCAGATAAAGTGTCAAAAGATCCTCAAAGCATTCCAGAAAAATCCAGTAATGGTGGCACCCAACAAATACTGAGAATCAAAGCAATGAATGTATCAGGTAAAGGCCAAAGAGCGACAAGCTCGAGCTGAGGTGCGTTCATTCATTGACAGTGTTTAGGATGCCTGTCATTGAGATGTTCTAGACCGATACTATAGATCTGGGTGTGATGTGAAAAGAGAGATCGAGTACTAGAGGCACCACTATGAGGGTGCAGTTCCTGTAGAGTAGAGAGTACCCAGTTACACAGCCTCCCAGAGATCTAGCAAGGCACAAAGATCATAGAGAAGTGGTGTTGGAGCTCCTAGTTCATCACAGAGACTAGCATCTAATATGCCACCCCCTCATCCACCTCCTAGCAAGGGTGGGGGTAGCACATGTTGATCTTGATGCTTCACCCATTATGTATCACGTACCATTTTTGTAGTGATGTTCATTTGATATACTCTGAGTAGTATCCTTTTTTATATCTCGACACATCGATATTTATTGATATATATGTTGATTAACTTCCTTTGTTTAGACTTACGACTGTTCATTGTACTCAGATATTTTGATTTATATGAGATGCAGCTATTGATTTGATATGATATGCATTGGTTTACTTTCTATATGTATGATTCTATATGATTTGGTTTTTTAGATGATGAGATGTATATGCAATATGATGCCTATGATGCAAACTTGTAGATGTATGATTTACTTTTCCTATGATACTGACATGTTTATACAGGATGGTGGATATGAGATTCATATTTATATGAGATGCTTCTGGATATATGTGATTTATTATTTACCATGTATGCAACTACTATGTTTTTTTTTTCATTTTGTGATGCACTTAAATGGAATGAATTCAATCTATTATGCACAAAATATCTGAGTAATGCATGTGTTAATTAGAAAGAAGTTAGTTTGGATAGATGTTCTCTGAGATTGATCTAATAGAATGGAATGATAGAAAGGATTTTTTTGCTTTTTTGATAGATATGAATTGATAGAAAGGATGAGTGTCCCAAGTCACTGCCCCTATTTCCAATATTTTTCATCATTGCATCTTTTTTTGTATTTTCTAAAATTCTGAAGAGAGTCCAATGTATCCAGATCACATACCACCTAGATACCACCATGAACTCTTGATAAGAAGAAGGAGTAGAGCGATTGAATAGAAAGAGAGCTTAGTGCACCCAAATATTGACCATCTGGGTTCAGCTATGTTCCCTATTTTGAAAAGAAAGAGAGCCAAAAGTACCCAGATATTGACCATCTGGATACCTCTTTGTCCTCTGAAAAAACATGAAAGAAGGAAACCAAGATAGAACTCCTATGCACCCAGAGTCCATTTGGATAACACCGCGAGCTCTTGATTCCAAAAAGGGAAAGCCAAAGAAAACAAGGTAGAACTCCTACGCCCCTAGAGTCCATCTGGATAGCATTGTGAGCTCTTGATTGCAAAAAATAAAAGAAAATATCATAGAAACCAAGATAGAACTCCAACATACTCAGAGTCCATCCGAATAGCACTGCGAGCTCTTGATTCTATAAAACAAACAAGAAAATAAAAGAGAAGGAATGTCCAATTCTTTCTCAAGGTTAAGCTTAGATCGTGGAACTACACGGCTTCTAGATAAGTGACAGCACCTACCACATTTATCTTGAATCATCATGGCCCTGAAATCAAAGTGAACATTCAACAGACAACAATCAAAGAAAATAGTTTATGATCTATCATAGCTACTCTCCTCACATGGTGGATCCTGGCGTAGCATAAGAACATAACTGTGAAATATAGAGTGACATTTGACCAACAAAATGACCTATTCTACATTTTTTGGATGGTTCCTCGATGCAGTTGGATTCTCTTGATTGGCTCGACTCTTTGGATAGGCTTGATTGGCTTGATTTCTTGAGTGTGTCTGGTTTCAGTAATAGATTACTCATATAAGACTGACCTGTCTAGTTTGAGCCTATTCATCACTATGTAAGATGATTGATATGATTTGATTGATTGATTTTGATCATGCTGGCAGCTGATCCAACTGTGTCAGATGGGCCCCATGGTAGTTCACAAAGCTCGTGATTGTGACGATTGATAACTTGGCTTGGTCGCCAGTTGCTTGTTGATTGATTTGACAGATTGATAAAGTTGTGTTAGATGAGCCCAATGCTGATTTACAAAGCTAATGATTATGACATTGATTGGTTGGGCATGATTCCCCTTTGCTCTTTTGATAATTGAGTTGGTTTTATTGCTTGGGATTTTTCAATTTTTTGATTGTTTTTTATGAAGATTGATTTTCTCAGAACATTTTGATCTTTTTTTAGGATTTTTAGGATTTTTCAATTTTTTGGATTTTTTTAGAACATTTAGAATCACCCCTAGTCTGTTGGACCATTAATAACCATGGGTAAGTGCTTGGTGCTCAGAGGGGAATGTGCTTCTGGATATATCTTAGGTAGTCAGTCTTGCATTTGAAGTGTGCTCAAGATTTTGATCTTGGAGTTCATTGATGGTGAAGCTAGATTTGAACACGTGATGCCTGTTTGCCAGGTTTTCACCAAGGTACCTACTCAATAGCGCCTATTTTCTAGGTTTTCACTGAGAGAGTGATTTTGTTTCTCTTTACTTTTTTATTTTTTTTATTTTTTTTGTTTGTCACTAAGGTGCCTGATTGCTAGGTTTTCACCAAGGTAACTTTTGTATTTTTTGATTTTTTTGGTATTTTCTGGATATGTAGATAGGTGCCTTAACCATAGAGACCTCAAGGGTAGAACCTCTTGAGGTGCATGCTGTTGATGTATCTGGGGAGCTGATCTCCTACTGGTGTCACTAGTATGAATGCCCCATTCTGAGTAGAGATGACAATGACAAATGGTCCTAGCTAGTTAGGCTCAAACTTTCTGGGCTTGACTCGCTCTGCTTGGTTCTTTTGATTTTCCATGAGGACAAGGTTTCCTACCTCAAATTTTTGTGGCTTCACCTTCTTGTGATAGTTTCTTCTAAGGAAATTTTTATAGCCTTGTAAGTGGTTGAAGGCATGTTGTCTTCTTTCATCTAGTAACTCCAGTTCACTGAACCTTGCTACTTTGTAGTCTTCATCTGTAATCAAGTTCTTCAAATATATCCTTAGGGATAGGATTTCCACTTTGAGGGGTAATATTGCCTCTGATCCATAGACTAGGGAGAAAGGAGTGGCTCTTGTAGGTGTTCTCATACTAGTTATGTATGCCCATAATGTGGGACTAATCTGTAAATGCCAGTCTCGCCCTGATTCGTTCACTGTTTTCTTCAATATTTTTAAGATTATCTTGTTTGTAGCTTCGTCTTGGCCTTTCCCTTGAGGATAATAAAATGAGGAGAACCCTTGCTTGATATGGAATTGTTCGCATAGTTCTTCAACATCCTTGTTTTGGAAAGGTGTACCATGATCTGTCAGGATAGTTTGAGGGATCTCGTATCGACAGATAATGTGGTTAAGTATGAACATTGCTATTTGCTTTCTAGTTATGTAAGTGGGGAATTGCTTCCACCCACTTGGTGAGGTACTTTATTGCTGCTATGATGTATTTGTGTTCATTTTCTGAAGAAGGTGTAATTTTTCCCACTAGGTCAAATCCCCACATGGAAAATGGCAATGGTGATGTGATAGGATTTAGTTCTTGGGCTGGTACATGGATGATGTCTCCATGAATCTAACATTGTCTACACCTTTGTACATGTTTGTGTGTATCTATCTCTATTGTGGGCCAATAGTATCCCATGTGGATGATCTTCTTAGCTAAGTTGTTGCCACCTTCATGAATTCCACAAATTCCTTCATGTACCTCTTACAAAGATCTCTGGGATTCCATGGAAGTGAGACATCATAGTAGCATTCTGTCTAGACTTCATCTATATAAAGTAGTTGAGAGGATGGTATACCTAGAGGATTGGTGGATGAGGGACTTTCTCTTGTTTCTAGACAAGTTGGGAGGTAAGACACTATTTTGGAGGTAGTTGTATACATCTTGGTACTATGGGGATTCAGGACCAACAAGGACGCATGTTGACTCTATGATGGATGCTTGATGTGATGGCACCAAGAGTTTCTCTACTAGAAATTGGATTCTTGTTTTGTTACCTGGCATATCAATCAATGATGCTATGGTGGCCATTGCATCTGTAGCTTTGCTCTGTGCTCATGGGACTTGCTTGAAGAAGATTTAATGGAATTTGGTGCGTAATGTTTCTATCTGTACTCTGTATGGTATTAGCTTCCAATCTTTGGTTGTATAATCATTGTTGACTTGACTAATGACCAACTATGAATCTCCAAAGACCTTAAGGTTCTTGATTCTCTGTTGAATTTCTATCTTTAAACTGATGACCAGTACTTCATATTCTGCTATGTTGTTTGTGCAGGGGAAGTTGAGTCTGAAAGACTTTGGAATTGTATCATGATCTGGAGTGATAAGCACTATCTCTGCCCCCACACCATGGTTCGTGCATGACCCATCAAAGTATAGTTGTCATACCTCGATCGCTAGTTGTAGTGTCATAATAGATTTGTCAGGAAAGTCAAAAATAATAGGCTGATGGTCCTGAATGGGTGCCTTTGCTAGTTGATCTGCAATCACTTGCCCTTTGGTGGCCTTTCTGTCTACATACTCAATGTCAAACTCACTTAAGATCATTACCCACTTCGCAAGTCGTCTAGTGAGCATTGCTTTTCTTAGGAGGTATTTTAAAAGATCAACATGTGCAATCAACTTTGTTTGGTGACTCAACATATAATGTCTCAGCTTCTGCAAAGTGAAGAAAATTGCAAGGCATGACTTCCCAATTGGCATATAGTTTAGCTCATACCCTACCAATGTTCTACTTAGATAGTAAATGGCCCTTTCTTTACCTGCATCATCATGTTGTGCCAGGAGTACACCTAATGTTGATTCTGTTGCTGAGATATATAGGAGTAATGGTCTACCTTGGACTAGTGGCACCAATATAGGAGACTTGAGGAGGTAGTCCTTGAATATTTGGAATGCTTGTTCGCATTGCTCTATCCATATGAATTTGGTGTCTTTGTGCAGTAGATGTTGGAATGGGTGGCACTTGTCTGCTAGCTGAGTGATGAAGCACCTGATTGATTGGAGCCTTCCTTGTAACCCTCTTAGTTGCCTCAGTTTTGAAGGTGGAGGCATGTCCAATATTGCTTTGACTTTCTCTGTATCTGCTTCGATGCCTCTATGTGACACTATGAACCCTAGTAGCTTTCCTACTGTGACACCGAATGCACATTTATTTGGGTTTAAACGGAATTTGTATTCCTGCATTCTATCAAAGATTGGTCCCAATACTTGTAGATGATCCTTGCAAAGCAATGACTTGGCTAGTATGTTGTCCACATAGTCTTCCATTGTTTTGTGAATGAGATCATGAAATATTATTTTCATAGCCCTTTGATATGTTGCGCTAGCATTTTTGAGACCAAAAAACATGACGTTCCAATAGTAAGAGCCCCAAGGACTTCTAAAAGATGTTTTATGTTTATCCTCTAGTGTGATCCTTATTTGATTATACCCTGAAAATCCATCCTTGAGTGATAGCATTTGATGTCCAGCGGTTAGATCTACTATCATATCAATGTTGGGTAAAGGAAAGTCATCTTTGGGACAAGCTATGTTGAGATCCCTGAAGTCTATGCAAATCTGTATCTGACCACTATGCTTTGTAACTGGTACCAAGTTAGATATCTAGTCTGCGTATGGTATTGGTCTTATGAACTTGGCATCTAGGAGTTTTTTCAACTCTGCCTTGACTAGCAATGCAACATGGGGATGCATCTTTCTCAGGTTCTACTTGACAGGTTTGGCATTGGGTAGAACTAGGAGATGGTGTAGTACCTGCTCTGGATCTAGCCCTAGCATATCCAAGTAGGACCATGCGAAATTGATCATCCTTGCCTTAAAGAAGCTGATAAACTGTTCTCTCTCCTCAGGGGTGAGTAATTTTTCCAAGTATATGTTCTTTGGGTTCTTTTCATCTCCCAAATTGACTTCCTTTGTTGCTTCTTCTAGTAATGACAATTTATCCTCTCTCAAGGGGAGGAGTTCCTTCTTTCCATCTTCTAGCGCGTCAGTGAGGTTTTCGCTAGAAGATACGTCTTGTTTTAGCTTTTTATCATCTTTTTGTTCTTTTTTCTTTTGTGGACTAGAAAGAGGAGTGGCCTCCCCGAAATATGCCACTTTTTTCGAGGTCAAAGGTGAAGCCTGCCTTATGGTCTCCTGATGGCATTCCTTCCCTAAGTCCCATGAAATCAAAAATAGCCTCAACGTTCTCAAAGACATCTAAATCAGGTGGTCCTTGTTGATCCCACTCTATTAGCTCTGGGTGTACAAGACATATACTTTTACGGTTCTTTGACTCTAGTTGATTGAAAGGGACTATAGATATGGTTCCTATAAGATTGGACTATGATATGGGTGCACCACTTGAGGGATGATAAATGACATTCTTATCTATGCAGGGTTGTTCAAAAATGGATAGTTAGTCAAATAAGTCTTCTAGGTTTATGATAGTGTCTGACCGAGGGGAATAATCTGGGGTCAATGGTTCAGATTCATGAAGGGATCTCCACTCATACTCATGGGAGTCAGTGTCAATAGAATTCTCATTAGATGTCTGACTTCCTTCATTATCATCAATTTCTATGTGGAGGTCTATTCAGGTTTGTGTGGTTCCCTCTTTGGCAGGCAACAACTGTGCTAGTATGTTGCTTATCAAGACATGTTCTGTGTTGTGCCCCTAGTGCATCTCTGTTATTTGTTCCTGATCAACTTGGATGGCTTGGATTATAGGATCGGCTCTTTGTTTCCCATAGCTTAACCCTCTCTTGTTTCTCTAGGTTGGCAGGAGAGATAATTCCATTATGCCTTGTTGTCTTGCCCCCAGGTCAGTTGTACCATCATACCCGAATCTTTGTAACATTGTATAACCATTACCATAGTTCAACAGGGGTAGGGTTTTTTGGATTGTCTCTTGTGGGTCTTGGTATAACCATGTAATGATATCTTGTTCAAATGGGTTTTCTTCTGCTATGTCTCCCCATCTGACAAAGGTTGTGGGCGGACATCTAAATAGAATAGGCTGTGTATGTTCTGTTATAATAACAGGATGTGGCATGCCATAAGTTCTCAGGCTCTGAGGCATGTGCGTGATGGTGAAAGTCTCTTCATATCTGTACTCACTTAAACCTTTGTCGGTGATTGATATTTTGCCCACTTTCCATGTGACATCCTTACGATTTGAATCTGAAGAGGAGGGGATACATGCATCTTGGTTAATAGCTATCTTTCCTATTGTCCATGTGGCATCCTTAGGATTTGAATCTGAAGAGGATGGGATGCTTTCATCTTGGTTTGAGTGTACCTAGTTATAAGTTTTGATTTGGACCACATTACAGTATTGGAAAGGATTGGGATCTCCCTCTATGATGATTTCCTCTCCCTGGTGTGGGAACTTGATGCATTGATGGTAAGTCAAAGGTATGGCTTGCATTTCATGTATCCAAGGTCTCCCTAGTAGCATGTTATATCCCAACTCAAGATCTAGGATCTAGAAGGGAGTGTTTTTGACCACTGGACCGATACGGACAGGTAGAATGATAATACCTCGAGAGGACCTTTCCTCTTCATCATAAGCCTTGATATTTATCCTCCTTGTGACATCAATGCTTGATTTTTAATAGCCTAGTTTCTTGATTAAATTTATAGTATAGATTTTTAACCCAATTCCACCATCAACAAGGACCCTATGGATAGCGCTTTTTTGGACCTGGACTAGTAAGTGCAAAGGATCATTATGCAAGGGTTTATGCGGCGGCACATCACGGTCTGTGAATGTGGCATGTTTGTTAGTAGTTATATGGTTAACCATCATTTGGAAGCTCTCGGTTCTTATGTCCCTTGGGACAGCTACATTATGAAGGGCTTGGTCAAGTGCCAGCATATGGTGCAAAGATATGCGCAATAGATCAAACATGGAGATCTGGGCAGGTGTGCGCTTTAGTTGATCCACTATGCTTGGTTGTGGATCTGAGTTTTCTTTAGGATTGGTAGATATAGTAGATGAGGATGGTACTCCTTGCAAGACGACTCTAGCGTGATGCATTGTTACAACACATTTGTTACCTTGGTCCTTGATAGTGATTGTAGCCACATGGCTATCTGAAGGATTGAGGCAATTAATAACATTATCACTATTGGCATATGTATAGTTGACTTGTTTTGTCTATCCACCAGACCTGGAGGATTTTCCCTTGTTGTGATCATGAAAGGTATCATTGAAGATAGTGTGATCAGTTGTTCCTTTGGTTTGGGTATTTGTCACATCGATGGGCCCTGTGTCAATCAGATCTTGGATAGCGTGTTTCAAACAAAAATAGTTAGACATTTTGTGCCCTTTCACCCAATGAAACTCGTAGAAGTCTTTGTCATTATACCACCTTGGTTTGTTTGCATCTTGTTCAAATTCCCTGATTTCAGGGAGAGTAATAGTGTTTGATTGTATCAACTTGTGTAAAGTTGATTCTATTGGCTCTCCTAATGGTGTGAAATCTCATTGCTAGAATTGAAACCGTGGTCTGCGTTGATTTTGTTGTTGACTGTTTGACACAGCGGCCGCTTGTATAGGGGGAGGTTGGTTTTGGGTGTATGCTTGTTGAGTGGGCCTTGTGGGTTGTTGGTTGGCCATAGGTGCACCTTGTAGTGACACCTTAGGTTGTGCATAGTTGACTATCTTCACATCAATGACACCATTGCTAGTGACATTTTTTTTTGTTCCACCACTTAGCTTTGTCCGTTGCATTTTTGTTTATATTCACTTGTGTTGGATCTACAAGGATTCCTTGTTTGACAAAGTTCTTCTCACAACAAACTCCTCGTTCGATGAGTTGTGTGAAGTTCAGAGCTAACTGTAATTCTATTGTGAATGACATGTCTGGAATTAGATTGCCAAAAAACATGACTATTAGGTCTTGTTTGGGCACATGATATGTTATGCAGTTTTCCGTATTCCTCCATCTTTGTAGGAACTTCACAAAAGACTCTCCATCCTTTTGTTTGATATCGCAAAGGTCCTTGATGCTGACCTTGTGCTCGATGTTATGATGTAAGTGAGCTATGGAATTTTTAGCTAGTTCACCCCAAGACTGAATGCCATGAGGTAAATGCGAGAACCATTCCATTGCTAGTCTGGCCAAGCTTTATGGGAACATTCGCATTAAATATGTCTCATCATGGGTGACTTCAACACAAATAGCAAAAAACTCTTAGATATGTTCAATAGGGTTGGTATTGCACCTATATTTGTCAAATTTCAGTACCAAGAAGTGATTTGGGAATAGAGACATGTGGAGTCAAAGGAGTATGGGTATAAATCCTCTACGATGTATGATTTAGTTTGCCCCTGATTTTTCATATCCATCATTTGGGTTTGAAGGGTTTTCATTTGTTGCATTAACATGTCCATTTGATATTGAGGTTTATGTGTGAGGACATTCCGCTGTGTTGTAGTGGGTATGAGGCTGCGCCTCTGTGTCCCTTGAGTAGGAACATGGGATTTCATCCTGGGGACTTGATATTGATTTCCCACTGAGTGATTTTGAAATGGGGGCACATGAGTAGCCCGTGGTGGGTTTTGATGTGTTTGTTGTTGGGATTGGGAATGTTGTTGCGATTAAAACTAGGGTTGATACTAGTAGGGTTGATATTGTTGTTGCTGAGGTTGGGGTTGAAGCTGGGGTTGTTGTTGCTGAGGTTGGAACTAAGGAAACTAAAGCTGGGGTTGTTGTTGCGTGGGTTGGTTTTGAGGCAACTGAACTAGGGGTTGTTTTTGTTGGGGTTGTTGTTGCGGGGGTTAGATTTGAGGCAACTAAAGCTAGGGTTGTTGTTGTGGAGGTTGGTTTTGAGGAAACTAAAGATGGGGTTGTTGTTGTAAAGGTTGGATTGATGTCAGAATGGGAAAAGGTGTAGCCTTGGGTGGGCATTGACTGTAAGTCATACCTACAGAGATGGATCTCTATGGGCATGAGGTGTTGATCCCAAGACTACTATGAGTTGATTGCAGCAGTGGCATAGTTTCAGAATAGTTGGTGTTTGGTGTGATGGAAGGCATAGCTTGAGAGCTTGATTTCCCTGGCCATGTGACCGAAGGTGGAAGCATACTAGTAACCACAAGTGCACTTAGCTGCGAGCCTATCATGCTTTGAGTGGAAGATGTGTTGGCCTAGTTTGTGCCATTGGTTTGAATGGGTATCATCTGCATCAATGTGGGTAATACCAATGGTGGGATGATTTGAGAGGCAACATGCAATATCTGAGGAGGCTAAGTAGTGTTTTGACCTGCGAGAGGTTTTTCAGGCCATATGGTTGATACACTAAATTCAGCGGGGAATTTGACTCCCTTCTTTATCAGCATAGATAATAAGCGTTCGGGATTCCTCTCTACAATAGTGTCAACCACTTGTGTGGAATAAGCATCTTTCTCTATAGCCTCTAGTTCCTCTTCTGTGACATTTTGGAAAAGAGTTGCCCCATGGGGTTGTTCAATGAACAAAGTAGAACTGGTGTTTACAAAAGGGTCATCTTCTCTCTTTGTTTCCCATGCGGGGAATCTGTTGATATATGACTCATCAGGTTGCATTCTAGCCTTTGACCTTGTGTAAAGCCCTCCATGAGGTGTTTGAGACATAGTGTGGTCCATATTTTGTAATTAAAACAAGTGATATAAAGTAAACAAAGAAGAATATCCTTTCTAAGGAAGTCTAAGTCATGTTTTGGACAAGGGTAATTCTAAGGAAAAATTTTGATATATCTTGATCTCAAAGTGGTGGGGATGTAAAAAGATAAGATTTGTCAACCTTTGCCTTGGACAAAGTTTCTTTGATAAAGATTATGATGTTTGATATGATGATATCAAGGTATTTCGAGTCTAATCTTTCGAACTAACAATTTTTTTGACAATAATCATGCTTTTCAGAGAAGGGATGATCTTTAATGTTTAGAGATTCACACAATGTTCTTTGTGTTTTCCTGGGATAGACACTAGTTTTTGACACCAAATGAAGAGTTCTCTCAAGGTTTTTAGGTTTAAAACAAGTGTAAAATATCTCTGGTCAAGTGTAGCAAAACTCCACCGATTGCAGTAAAGTGTATAGTCGGTTGCGGTATGTTATAACTGATTATGGTAATAAACAAGTTGATTGTGGTAATAAATAGTTAAACTATGGAAGACTTCCTTCAATTGTGGCACAATGCGGGAAATTGCAGTAAAAGAGGAACAATCTCAAAAAAAGACTAAAAGATGGGTATCACTGCTTGACAATTTTGATATTTTGGAACAATGCTTCTGATTTGCAAGATAGTTGATGTTGACAACCCTAGACTTTAACACGTTTGACTCATTTTGACAGTTGGATGTTTTGTTTTGCATTTTCAAAAACCGATCAAAGAACAAGCACAAAAAACACTGTATTTTTGAAGAATGAAGACTGACAATGTGTATGTTCTACAACTTTTTCAAGTTGCAAGTTTATCACGAGGTCTCAACAATGAACAGTCAAATTAATCTAGGTCAATGGCTTCAGAATACAATGTTATAGGCCCAATGCTTGAATATCTATTAGCTCACACAGCAATTTTCACACTACTAGGACATGAAGGTCCATGACATAGGCGCCCGTGTTTTTTCCATTGCCAGGTATTGTTGTCATGGAGTGAAGATCTCTTTCACTACACAAATACAGTGGGACACATATGTTGGGAATCTTGGGGGGAAATTTTTCAACCCCTTGCACTATAATAAGGTATTTGTTTAGAGGTAGATCAGGTTGGCCTCTAATTAACAAGGTTGTAGTAAGGGTCTGTGGTGTCTATCCAATCAGTTTGTACATGTGTGACTCACTTAAGAGCCTAGTTGATCATGTTGGCTCCTTAGGGATATTCACCCGATCTAGACTATCACCAACACACCTCACTCGAGCTTGGCTAGATAAGATAGAACTTCGGTTCACTCCTTGTTTATATGCTAATTAGAAGGATTACCAGTTTAACTTTGTTCTCTGAGGAAGAAGCGCATTCCCCGGACAACCGTTTCTAAAAAAAGTGTAAAGGTGTCTATTCTAACAAATTGTGCAAGTGCACCCAAAACTCAAGACACAAGGTAAATCGATTAAGCTCCAAAATTTTGAAATGTGAACTAAGCTACACCACCATACAAGCACAAGTGTTCAATTTTAAGCCCAAAAAGTAGGTGTTGGTTGCTTGTTCAATTTTAATGCACCAAATCGAGAGATTTTTTGCCTTGTTCAATTTTAGTCCCCACATCAATTTTAAGCCTAAATCTGAAATTTGAGATGCGAGATGTTTGGCAAACACTGTTCTTTTTAAACCCAAATCGACAAGTGAATTCCTTTTAATTTTATTTTTTTAAACAAGTTAGTATAAAAAAGGATTTTTCCAAAATGAGAGTATGTGTAAATTTGAAACAATGAATGATACTCACCAACAACTTACCCTTCCTATTCGCGAGAACTCGTCGTCCTGCAAAAAAATAAAAAAAAGTATTAGATTTTTAGATAGCAAGATAAATAATTTGGCCATAATGAGAAATTTTGCAGGCGATTGCGGTAATGCGCAGGAAATTGCAGTAAATAATAGGCGATTGCGGCCTAAAAATAGCACTTGCGGAAAAACACTTTCACTTGCGGTAATGCACAATCAATTGCGGTCTGGATCAGTCAATTGCGGTATAATTCTTCTGATTGCAGTACCAGTGGATCAATTGTGGAAAAATGTAGAAAAGACAGAGACCCAAAAGATGACAGAAAATAAATGTGGAAATGTACAATCAATTACGGTATTAAACAAGTTGATTGTGGAAAAATTTTGTCAAGTGCGGAAAAATACCAGCAATTGTGAAATAACATAGATATAAAAAAAATATAAAATTTTAGGTCTACGACCATACGGACATGGTTGATCAATTATATTTGTCATTTGCAAGAGATAATCATGCTATTTGTTTCACGTCGGGTTCACCAAAATGTATGCCTCCTTCAATAATGATTCGTGGTTCCCAAGCTTTCCAAAGGTGAGGGTTAGTAGCAAAGGTTTTACAAATGATATAAATCCAATACACAAAGCTACCAAAATGAATAAATTGAAATGTAACCAATAAAATTTACAAGAAAAGAAAGGAAAACAAATGAATGCAAACACCAAAATGCTTGAAGCTTCTATTGTCTCTCTCTACTCCTTCCGAAATGTTGTTTTTGATGCTCAGTATTGGTGTGGGCAGCGTCTATGACTTGAGAAGCGTCGATAATTTGATACTTGAAATGTGTGTATGATCGCAAGATAGCTTGAATGCTAGAACCAAACTGATATAGTAATGGCGCATGAGAGCTTGAAATCCTAGATCCTTCAAATGGTTATGAAGGGTTTATTATATAGTTGGGGATGAAATGAATGATTGAGATCAATCCCAGAGATAGGGAGATGAATGGTTGAGATCAAAGGGAACTAGAGAAGCCATCAGTAAACTCTACCTCTTCAATTGGTAAAGAGGAGACAGAGTTTGGTTGATTGAAGAGCTAATTTTGAGTTACCTTTTTGAACTGAAGAAGTGGGTGAAGTTACCCACGTGAACTGAAGAGGTGGGTGAAGTTACCCATGTGGACTGGAGAGATGGGTGGAGTAACCCATGTGATATGATTGGAGTTATCTCTTTGAAGATAAATGAATATTTAATTCATTTATTTAATTAAAGTT
>MU223735.1:2918787-2931072 GCA_018584345.1 Thuja plicata
CTTTAATCACTTGAAATGATGTTATCTTATCATAAGCATTTTTGAGCTTGCCTACGTAGAGGAGTTTTGAATTTGGTTCCAACCTTTTTTGATCTAATATTTCTAGGAATAGAGGTATGGGAGAGATTATCTTCCCTTGGAAATAGACTTAAGTTTTAATGTGGTTCCTTGATTTGGTTCGTGATTTGATCATTTATTTTTAGTCTAGGTACCACCATTATAGGGTTGCAACATTTTCAAGTGTCAAGCTAAAATAAAGTGGCATCCCACTCAAATTGTAATGTACATATTTGTAGTAGTGTTTTGTGCACAATTAATATAGTTTCCAAGCTCTTTCAAAGGCTCATAGGAGAACTCAAAAGTTCTTGGAGTGCATAGGTTTAATGTTGCAGGGTTTATATTCTAGGTGCAATCAGACTAGTTAATAGTTTCGATCGTTATGCCACTTTAATATTTGATTTCTAATCCTTTTGGTTTTCTCTAAACTTCTTGAAGAAGTAGTCTATTTTTAGTAAGACACGTGATTTGTTTTGATCACTGTCCGAAGTCTTCAATATCATATTGGTGTGATCAAAGTTTGATTCTGATGTGGTTTCAATTCTTTCTACAACTCGGGTAAAATAATTTAATTTTTCACTTATGTTTCTAATGGTATATTATTAAAATAGTGACTTAAGTGAAATATATTCCAAATCAATGATTATGTGCGTCAAACATGGATGCCTAGGGGAAATAATGGGGGCTCAAGACATCAAAAGTGTTAGTAATCTTTCTTAAGGTCATTTTTGTGAAAAATGAATAATAATAACTTTAAATTGGATATTTCCCAAAATAGTGCTATATAAGGAGGTCAAGGGCTCATTTTGATGATAAACTTATGGCTAATATTTTTATATTGCTATAATAAACCCTATTTCTTCTTAGATATTTGAGGATAAAAACCCTCTAATGATTACTAGTTTTGAGGAGAAAAAGCACACTATCTAGTTGGTGCAATTCTTGGTGTTACCCTTGCAAAATATTAGGGTTTATTGTCCATTGTTGCCTATGCCTTCCTTGCCTTAGTCAATTCCTATTCATGTGTGTTTTGGGCATAGTTTCTTTGATTATGTTTTTAAGTTGACGAGCGTTTTCTTGTGATTGACAGCTTAAGTTGTGTTGTTTGCCTTCTAGTGGCGTTGATTACCGACTCCCTAGCGATACCTTCATTCACAAATGCACGACCACCTCAACAATGAATGAAGATGCCCTAGAGGACTATAAAAATGTCTCAAACTTAAAATGGAAAAATTCAAGGAATTTTTTTTTGACTAAATATGCAATAGATCTTTCTTTTCAAGTCTTTGAAAAATAAAATTATAAACATGGTGCTTACTATATGCCACTACCCTATCACAGGAAACACAAGGCAAAAACTGTGAAATTTCTTTTTTTTTTGAGTATTGTGTCACTACTCACCATAAAGGGGACTAGTTGAAGAAATAGATTGGAAAGACTGTGATCCAAATAAATTCAATTTTAGAGAACAAAGGAAGGAGGACACTCAACATCCTCTCATCAATCACCAATGACTATGTGATTCCTTGTTTTGTTTTCTATTGTGGTGTGTGCTCCTATTTTCTACATTTTTTTAATAATTGAAAATTTCACATTATGGGGGGAATATAACACTAGTATTGCACTCTAGTGGCAATGACAATTTATTGTGGTATTAGATATTGAGTGATAATGACCAATTACAACTGTTATTTCTATTTATGTGTTATTTCCTTATGTAACATTATGGTGTAAACTACTGTAGTGAACAAAAGTACTAGTGTAATGCAGTTCATTAGTCTTGAAATAGTCAATAGTAATATAAAAACCATGTGAGGTGATAGATGTAGTTAAAATATATATCCAATCATAGGTTAACAAGAATATTATTAGGTTTCCTATTTATTACAAAATTCCCAAAGACACGAGACAATGTTGTGTGTCTAGAAGCAAAGGTTAATGATTATTAAGGACGTGCCCAATTTACTTAGCTTTCAAAGTTTTGAATATCTGAGATGTTGCCATATATTTGGGAATGAATATACATGGGGATAAAAGGCTCCAAACCAAGAGCATAAAATGTTGGGTGGAATGGGGAGGAACTAGATAAGATTCCAATTCTGAATTGCATCACTAATTTAATCAGGGATTGCTAGGAATCATGTAGTGGTGAAGGTGTAAGAAAAACTTTTATTCCCAGAACTTAGGAAAGAATTTGTAACTACAAACTATCTGATTATAGATGGAGCACGGAACAACCAAAGATTTAATTGGAAAAAATTTGCAAGCACTATTAAGATGTTAACAAGTCAAATCCCTATTGAAATGGGTTTCCACCAAATTTGCATTAACTGGTAATGGTCAAAGATGAAGTTTGGGTTTGTGATCTACAAGAGATTTTAAAGCACCATGACATAGTTAGGAGATTGGGTTTAGAGAGATCTATAGCCCCTAAGGCAGATCACATGTTTCCAGATCGGGATAAAGGTAATGAAAGAGATTCTCAGTTCTTGGGATAAGCTGCAAAATGCATATTGAAGCATCAAGATGTTTATATAACTAATTTCATTCCCCAAAAAATTAGTTTGGAAGTTGGAGAGCTTGGATCAGGAATTGATTCTAACATTGTATGGATAGGATAGTCTGGAAATTGCATAGAGTAATCTGTATGTCCAAGGGTATAGATCTTGTAGATTCTTGTCAAACCAGTACTTAAGTTGGTCATATAGAAGGGAAACCAGAGGGATTGTATTGCTGTTCATTAATTGTTTAAAGAGTTATAAGGGACTAGAACTCCACAAATATAATATTTTTATTTTTCTTCCTTATTGCTATGTGGTTTGGTAGTCCTTTCTTTGATGCCAAAACTTTACCTGCATCAAATTTAAGAGTAAATGCAATACTGATCTGAATTTTCAAATTATATATCAAATTATAATTCACTGTAGATCATTACATGTTTGGTGTCTATCTTATCCATTTTTGATATTGCATCATCATCAGACTTTGGTCTTCAGACATCCTACAATTACAAACTCATGTAAAACAATAAAGAAAGAGTTGACAAGGAGCCACTATATGAGCATACTTGTATTCTCAAACTTTGGGCAATTACCCTAGATTTCTTGATGCAGTGAACCTTGATTGGTTCTATGAAATTGACTCATAATTTTCCAATTTTTCATTCACAATTTTTTAATATTTCCCAAGAGTTTCATACTCTTGCACGTGAACATTAAGTACTTCCCTCGTACTTGTATGTCTACATACAAGCCAATGAAATTCTTATGTTTTCTATCTTAAGCTTATAACTTGATAAACTAGTTAATACCCATGTTCAAAGGAGTGAATAATAGTCTGAATAAACATTTCAGCCATTCTGAAAAGAAATAACATTTTCTTCAAGCATGACTGACTCCAAATGTCACTTTTTACAGGAAAGAGTCTATTTCCCTTCTATTATATTTCACAACAACTGAGAGGAGCTGATATAATTTGAGGAGTTAAAATTCATAGTGGCTTATGTCTGCACTCTTGGACTGAAGTTCCTTGCCCACCATCAATAACATCTCCTCCCTAATGAAACTATTTGAGGAAAAATTATCCCTGAATGTCTCTAAATTATTGATTAGACTGTGACTAACTAGTTGTTGAGTTTGTCTCATTTGATGGTTAACTTTTCCTAATAAAATGCTCACCATATGTTACTGAGGCTGACTGTCTATGGAAGTGTTGATTCAATGTGTGTCCTAAACTCCCCCCAATTGCTGATTGGATGATATAGGTCTTATGTTTGATGTTGCCTCATTTTTGGTTTTGTACTGTATATTGAGAATATTCATTTTGAAATTTGATTTGAGATGTTGTCTACATTAGTATGTTGTTTTTTATTGCAATTATAATTAGTATGAATGAACAAAAATTATCAACTAAACAAAATGATATGTTGGAATGACAGTGCAATATTTATCGATATAGAATCGATGGCTTTGGTCAATGTGCCTATGTGTCAATGTGGTGTTGGACCTTACGTGTTGAAGATGTCACGCACAAAAATTAATCTTGGGCATCAATTTTTGGGTTGCTCAAATAGCAAAAAGGTTTGGACATGGAATTATATTTTATGTTTAAAATTAATGTGACAAGTAATCATTTTAGGAAGAACTGATGTAGATTTGGTATTGCAGGGAAATAGCGGATGTCAATACTTTTGGTGGGTTGATGAAACCACATTTAAATCTACCCCATCTACGTATATACTTGATGTATTAAATGAGTGCAACTTGTACAAGGGTTGAGAGGCAACTAGTGCCACCGAGATTGCTTCAATGGCGAAAGCAGAAATCATGTTTTTGCAATGCCTTCTTTGTGTAGTTTGTGCACTACTTTGTTGGGACCATATGCATAAATGTGATTAACAGAAGTCTATTGTAGATACCAAAAAAAATTTAGAATTTCATGTAGATACGTTAGACATATTTTGATAAACTCATGAACTTTTTTTTGTTTATGACTTCATTATGATTTTCTATATCTTGGATGGGTTTTTTGTAAATTTTATCCTTGTTCCTTTTAGAAGTGTATTGCTTGAATATGCACATGCATACTTGTAGATGCAGATCGATAATAGGGTGCCAAGCATTTCTTAGATCCTTTGGATCTAACCCCATCTTTTCCTTCTTTGCAGGTTCTAGATCATACAGGAGCATACTAGATTCAACCCCAGAGACATTGGAAAGGATCACCCAACATCATAAAACAAGAACGAAAATAGCCCAACTTAAAAGTAGAAGACATACAGACCTGTCTAGTGATCATATTGTGCTGAAGGTGGAGTCTAATGCCGCTTCAACGACATCAGGCAGTGATGCAAAATTTAATGTCTATAGTTGTTGTAGCAGCATCAGGCACCACCTTCAACACAATATTTTACCTTACCAATATTTTACATATGATGTTAGAAGGCTCAGATGGGCATAAATTCAATGGTGCAATTGTGGTCTCTTTTACCCTTGGTAATGCTTTTTAGGTAGAAATGGTAGGATACTATTTATCTTTCTTGAAGACTCTTTATCAAAAGGGGACCAATGTCCTCTATCTTCAATAGAATAAGGGGTGAAAAAGGTTGCTTTGCATTGATTTGGTATATAAATTGAGTGCTATACCCTAATGATGTAGATAAAATTTTTCACCCTCAATTCCAGTCAAGAGAGAAATTCCATTGATACCCTTTGGATAAAGAGGCTTGATACCACTTCTACCATCCTTTAAAAGACTGGTCTTAAAGTTAAACCTAAACTATGATGTCTTTACGAGTTACATAGGCAGGGCCATCTATGATGAGCCCCTGAGGCATTAGGTCTAGCCCTTAGGTCTTGTACTTTTGATTTCTTCCTTGATCTTGCCATCCCTTACCAATATTTTACATAGTTTGCATCTCTTTACGAAACTAGTTTTAAATGCCTTATGAAATATAGTTGTAGGTAGTTATCTCTTCTATAAATACAAAAAATTCCATATGGTATTAGAAGGCCTAGATGGGCATAAATTCAATGGTATAATTGTGGTCTCTTTTACCCTGGGTAAAGCTTTTCAAGTAGAAACAGTAGGATACCATCTATCTTTCTTGAAGACTCTTTATCAAAAGGGGATCAATGTCCTCTATCTTCAATCAAAAAAGGGGTGTATAAGGTTGCTCTATAGTGATTTGGTATAGAAATTGAGTGTTATACCCTAACAATGCAGAGCAACTTTTGCACCCTTGATTCGAGTGAAGAGAGAAATGTCATTAATACCCTTTGGATAAAGAGGCTTGATACCACTTCTACCATCCTTTAAAAGAATGGTTTTAAAGATAAACTTGAACTATGATGCCTCTTCGAGTTACATAGGTAAGGCCATCTATGATGAGCTCCCAAGGCATTAGTCCTGGCCCTTAGGTCTTGTAATTTTGAGTTCTTCCTTGATCTTCCCACCCCTTACCAATATTTTACATAGTTTGCATCTCTTTATGAAACTAGTTTTAAATGTCTTATGAAATATAGTTGTAGGTAGTTATCTCTTCTATAAAAATTTCACATTCCATATGGTGTTAGAATGCCTAGATGGGTAGAAATTCAAAGGTACAATTGTGGTCTCTTTTTCCCTTGGTAATTCTTTTCAGGTAGAAATGGTAGGATACCATCTATCTTTCTTGAAGACTCTTTATCAAAAGGGTATAATTTCCTCTATCTTCAATTGAATAAGGGGTGAATAAGGTTTCTCTACATCTATTTGGTATAGAAATTGAGTGCTATACCCTAATGATGGAGAGAAACTTATGCACCCTCGATTCCAGTGAAGAGAGAAATGTCATTGATACCCTTGGGATAAAGAGGCTTGATACCACTTCTACCATCCTTTAAAAGACTGGTTTTAAAGTTAAACCTAAACTATGATGTCTCTATGAGTTATGTAGGCAAGGCCATCTGTGATGAGCCCCTAAGGCATTAGGTCTGGCCCTTAGGTCTTGTACTTTTGAGTTCTTCCTTGATCTTGTCACCCCTTACCAATATTTTACATAGTTTGCATCTCTTTACAAAACTAGTTTTAAATGCCTTATGAAATATAGTTGTAGGTAGTTATCTCTTCTATAAACATAGCACATTCCATATGGTATTAGAAGGCCTAGATGGGTAGAAATTCAATGGTACAATTGTGGTCTATTTTTCCCTTGATAATGTTTTTCAGGTAGAAATGGTAGGATACCATCTATATTTCTTGAAGACTCTTTATCAAAAGGGGATCAATGTCCTCTATATTTAATCAAATAAGGGGTGCAAAAGATTTCTCTACATCGATTTGGTATATAAATTGAGTGCTATACCCAAAAAATGTAGGGCAACTTCTGCACCCTCAATTTCATTGAAGAGAGAAATGCCATTGATACCCTTTGGATAAAGAGGCTTGATACCACTTCTACCATTCTTTAAAGACTGGTTTTAAAGTTAAACCTGAACTATGATCTCTCTACAAGTTACATAGGCAAGGCCATCTATGATGAGCTCCCAAGGCATTAGTTCTGGCCCTTAGGTCTTGTACTTTTGAGTTCTTCCTTGATCTTACCACCCCTTACCAATATTTTACATATTTTGCATCTCTTTACGAAACTAGTTTTAAATGCCTTATAAAATATAGTTGTAGGTATTTATCTCTTCTATAAATAGAAAACATTCCATATGGTGTTAGAAGGCTCAGATGGGCATAAATTCAATGGTACAATTGTGGTCTCTTTTTCCCTTGGTAATGTTTTTCAGGTAGAAACGGTAGGATACCATCTATCTTTATTGAAGACTCTTTATCAAAAGGGGATCAATTTCCTCTATCTTCAATTGAATAAGGGGTGCAGAAGTTTTCCCTACATCAATTTGGTATATAAATTGAGTGTTATACCCAAACGATGTAGGACAACTTCTGCACCCTTGATTCCATTGAAGAGAGAAATGTCATTGATAACCTTTGGATAAAGACGCTTGATACCACTTCTACCATCCTTTAAAGACTAGTTTTAAAGTTAAACCTGAACTATGATGTCTCTATGAGTTATGTAGGAAAGGCCATATATGATGAGCCCTTGAGGCATTAGGTCTAGCCCTTAGGTAATTTACTTTTGAGTTCTTCCTTGATCTTCCCACCCCTTACCAATATGTTACATAGTTTGCGTCTCTTTACGAAATGAGTTTTAAATGCCTTATGAAATATAGTTGTAGGTAGTTATCTCTTCTATAAACACAACACATTCCATTTGGTGTTAGAAGGCCCAAATGGGTATAAATTTAATGGTACAATTGTGGTCTCTTTTTCCCTTGGTAATGCTTTTCAAGTAGAAATGGTAGGATACCATCTATATTTCTTGAAGACTCTTTATCAAAAGGGGATCAATGTCCTCTATATTCAATTGAATAAGGGGTGCAGAAGGTTTCCCTACATTGATTTAGTATATAAATTGTGTGTTATGCCCTAGCTTTGCAGGGCAACTTCTGCACCCTCAATTCCAGTGAAGAGAGAAATTTCATTGATACCCTTTGGATAAAGAGGCTTGATACCACTTCTACCATCCTTTAAATACTGGTTTTAAATTTAAACCTGAACTATAATGCCTCTACAATTTATGTAGGAAAGGTCATCTATGATGAGCCCCCGAGGCATTAGGTTTGGCCCTTAGGTCTTTTACTTTTTAGTTCTTCCTTGATCTTTCCACCCCTTACCAATATTTTACATATTTTGCATCTCTTTACGAAACTAATTTTAAATACCTTAAGATTGATTTAGTTAAGTTATTGATGTATCTTATCTTAGGATCGTGTATGTAATAAACTATTAATTTTATATCATGCATCTACTTGTGTAGCCATATATATAGGTGCAGGCAATAGAGAGGCAAGGATAATATGATATACAGGAAAGAAAGAGAAATTCAGGTATATATATTAATGAAAAGTAACACCTAAAGATAAATATCTAGACTAATCACTGACCAAGATGTCATTGGTGATTACTCTCAATATTTATCTTCAAGTTTTTTTTTAACATTCCATATTGGTCAAAATTTTGATGACCTTTGGTTGAAACCCTCACCAAGACTAGTCTACATATCGACCATTCTATGTCAAAATGTAGCGTCATGGGTTTGGCATCCTAGTCATATGGGCCAAACATTTTGACTAACATTGGTCAAAATTTAGCGTCGTGGGTTTGGCATCTTGGTCATATCGGCCAAACATTTCAACCAAAATTGGTCAAAATTTAGCGTCATGGGTTTGGCATCCTGGTCAGATGGGTCAAACATTTCAGCCGACATTGGTCAAAAGTTCGATGAATAAAATTTCTAATAGTAGATGTCAATTTTGACCAAGATTGGCGTAGAACATTTGACCTTAACAATGATGTGTCAAAATTTTGACTAGAAAAATAGCAACAAGACCATTTTTGGATCACTCACCCAATCTGGGTAGAAATTTCAACCATTTTTTGTTGAAAAAGGTGTCAATTCTACTAGTGTTACTTTTTCAACATGTCAACCTCTCCTTTGGGTCATTTCAACCGCTTCCAATCTTGAAGCAATCTATCTCAAAATTTCAACAACATTAGGGTATGTACCTCTTCCACCTCTATCACTTCTCTTATCCATCTCTGATGATTCCTTTGCAACCGTTGGTCAGATCCTTATTCTACTACCCCTCGACAAACAAAATTAGGAACTACACACTTAGGAGACAAGATCTATTCACCACAATTGAAAACCTTCACTCTGATACCACCTGACGTAGCCAAGGTAGGAGGGTTCAATAAAATGAACTATCCCATCTTGCAGCAAGAGTTACATAGCAGAAACTCAAATATTCTAAGAAGAAAATACATAGATCTAGAGTATGGAACACACATGCAATATTTTCATTAACAAGTCAAACAATTACAAAGTTCTACAATAGTAGTCAACATGCCAAGCTCAAATTCTAGGGACTTATTACAAAGAAACCTAATTATCCTTCCTGACCTATGACTATAGATAGCCTTTTTAAAACCCTAGCTTACTGCCTTTGATCTCTAGCTTTCATCCCCAAAACAAGGACCAAGATCCAATCTAAATACACGACCGTGACCTAACAGGTTGATCTCAAGAATACATTTCCCTAGGGAAACAAAATGTGTTACCAACTAACTCCAGATGGCCTCTGAGAAAATATCTTCAACCAATGAATAAATCATAAGGAGTGATCATACAAATAGGTAGCTACATAGGAAAATGATCCATCAGCACTACCGATCAAGGAAATATAACCAAAGATCCAAATACTGACCGGTTCAAGAACATTAATAACACATTCTAAACATATCCAAATAATCCATAATAACTTTAGGCATGATACTCCGAATGAGTTGTGATCATTGGAAAAGCTTCCTAATGATCTCTAGAACATGAATCTACGATCATAACTACCAAGGATCTGTAGAACTTGACTAAAAAAAGAAACACAGCAATCAAAGACCAGGAATAGAAAACTCAAATGTTTTTGGTTGATTCAAGATTGCAATGAACCCAATATCTCCTGCATCAATAAGAGATATCCTCCATCAGCATGAAGGCAGTAACGCAACATATTTTTGAAGCCACATCTATCATGATGTCATGCAGAAGGAAAATGGGAGAGGCACTACATCATCCCCTCAAAGACTGGGCTTACTCTTGAAAACTTGCAAGTCATGCAACAAGTACACAATGTGTTATATCCAAAATATAAGCCAGTCATGAAAAAGCCATATGATTCCTCCACAAGATTGGAAAAATTACACTAACTCCTTACCAGCTAGTCACACAACTACTGGAAGGACCAACATACATTGAAAAGAGAACCAAAATCTCTCTAAAACCTATAAAGTAACCATAAAATATGCTAGGAAAGATATGTCAATTCGTGATCTCTTCCAATTAAGGCATAGCACTTGTTGATCTACTCTGTCACGATGCATTCAGCCATAAAATAAGGGCCACCAGGATCTTCTCTAAGACAAAGATACCCAAAAATCACAAGAACAAGGGGAAAATATCATCCCAAAAGACTAAAAAGCACTACCATGCTCACCTAGAGCATACGTTAATCCAACTAGGGTCTCACTTACCGACTCAAGAATCAGAATAGGTGAGGATTCTAAACCAAAATGCACTTATTTAAGGAATACTATATCCAAATTAGGATACCAAGAGGTACAAATGCAAAAAGGTTGTCTCTCACAACCAAGATCACTCATAATGTGCAGTCTCAGCATTGTTGTCCTTCAACATGAAAGGATACCCAAAATCCAACTACACACCAAGCATAGGAGAAACATTCTCTCTCCGACATCAAGAGCTCAACTATAGCTAGGAACAAGGGTTACTAAACCCAACTAGACTACAACCTCACTGTCATGCCCAAAACTAGGGCAAAACACACACACAAATTTATTTTTTAAAAGCACATAAGTACATACAAATAACAATGGTTGAGTTAGAAAGGTGATAGCAAGGTAGAGTTAACCTTTGAATTACAAGGTATATATGCAGATGGAATAAGGGTCATGCCACAACCAGATGCAGAATTGGGCATCAACTTGTTCCACGGGTTATATGAATACTCAACTTAGGTTTATCTAACTTTGATTCCATGTTTAGAATAATGATGGTAGTTAGTGGTTATGAACATATGTTGATCTAGGTTGCCCTAATGCTTACTTAACTTTTAACCTAGATTACAACTTAATCTGTTCAAGTCTAGTTCCAGTTAACATTAACTACTAGCTCAAGCCTAGTCAAATTAATATTCTACTCCCTTTTAAACCACGTACATGAAACATTTAATAATTGACAAGATTAAAATTGAATAATAATTTTACTATACCAAACAACTATTAATTAAAATCCAATAGCTGAAATCAAATCTGATTTCCTAACCTACTAACATCATTAATAAAATTATTCCCTTATGATGAAAACACATGTATTCCTAATCCATCAATTCCTAACATACAACTTTAAATTAACCTTTTTATTAGACATTTGAAATATCCTCTAATTCAAAATTTAAATTAACTTTTAATTGAAATCGAGCATAACCCCTAACCCCTTGAACACAAGAGCAATATAATCCCCCTCTATTTTGATAATAAAATAAAATTTAACATTAACTATACAATTGAATCAATTGAGCAAATTCGTCTCTCTAATAGACTAATCAATACTTTAGACCAAAATCCCTAATAATTAGATTCACAAATCTCACAATTATAAAATACCCTAAACCACTAATGTTAAGGTTCCATACAAATGATTAATTATTATATTAATAAGTGGTTCCAAAACCAATTAAAATTAAAACATATTAAAAAAAATCCATCCATCAACAAAACACTAAAGTTATTTTCCTAAAGAATTATGCTATATCAAAAAAATTAGTTTATATATACCTAAAACACTACACAATTAATGATTAAAACAAAAGGGAATTAGATCTCATTTACTAACTTAACTATCTACTAATTACTTGCTAAACTAACCTAACTATCTGTACGCCTCTCTCTCCGGTTTCCCATAGCTTTCCAAGGGAAGGGGTTAGTAGCCAAGGTTCACAAGTGAATGCAAATCTAATATGCAATAACTACTAAACGAATAATCGAAACGTGAGCAATAAAATGTACAAACAACAAAAAGGAAGACAAACGAATGCAAACCCT
>MU223735.1:2946086-2972824 GCA_018584345.1 Thuja plicata
ATCACATTCACAATGACATGTCCAAACAACAACATAAATTTTAAACTATTAACACACATTCAGATTACATTTACAACAAGGGTCACATTACAATGAGGTTTCAACCCCTTATTGGATTAAACCTTGGTTACTCAATTCACATATGTTTAGCCCTGATTCTTCAAAAAATTCCATGGTTCCCTTTCCTGCACACTAAACTTCGAGCATCAGTAGTCCAAGATGATAAAATTACATTTAATATACATTTTCAATTCATAATTAGCAACATTAATCAATAAGCACAATTAAACCCCTAATTGAAATTTTCATACATAAATGTTTAAAACATAAGAATTTCTTAATCACCATGACATAACATCCATGAAATAGTCAAGTCTAATCATGATTCGGTCTTCTCATCAATTCACTGATCTAAACATATATAATCAAAATCAACCACCTTTTCTAAGTCTAATCCATATCAAAATGTAATCCACCCAATATAATCATCATCATAACATAATATCACGAGTCTCTGTCAGGATAACAAAAAGTGTATCAATGTATCAAAACATAAAGTGTCAAAGTGTGATTGAGCAGTAAAGCTATGATGGGTCAGGGTGAGCCCTCACACTCACCTACAACAAGGTGTAAATGAGTCCTAATGGCGAACATCACCCTACACTCAAATCCATCATCAAGATTAGGAGGGTAAGATATGCCCATAGATACCATGTCCTTCTAGCCTAAAGCTAGGAATAACACACCACTAATACTCCTCTGGTAACCCAATATCCAACATGGAATCTCTCCAAGAGGGATCACCTAACTACTACAATAACATACATATATACTCACATAAAGACATGCCCAAGGGAGTGCCAAGGAATGGGATAGGAGACTCTCTATCCCCACACCATGCCAACAAAATAAGAAGGTTAGAGAGCCCACAACCATAGTAGCCCAAAGAACACATATTGACAATCAATAACTAAAAATAGTGGTGACCAAAACATCTCCACAACCACTCTAGGATAGGAAAGCACAAAAGAAATACATGGTCATCATGACCCACAACTAGGGTTAGACTTCATAGGTGGACTAAGTAACACCCAACCTTCAAAAATAACTAATTCCAAGGAGGAACACTCAAAATATCAATAACCTAAGCATGGGAGCAAGCTAGAATCACAACAAGCATACACACTAGAATCCAATACAAGCATTCAAGCTCAGCCATAACCGTGTGAAACGTGTCTTAAAATTAACAAAAAATGTCATTATATCATGATTATAACTAATGCACAAATTAAGGTCTACCAAAATCAACTATCTATTTCTTAACACTTTACAAAAGGATCATTAAATTTATAATCTCATTAATATGGTATACATTTACTCAACAATATCACAATGCAGCTACTAACATCCATACAGAGAAAGATTTATAGTTTCATGCATCTTTGAATCTATTAATGCTAACATGCATATACATCATTGATAACTTGTATTACTTTTCATGTACAAAAAAATATTTTATTATTATTTAAATAAGAAGGAATTTTCATTAACATCTTTACAACTAATCAACAAGCTCAATTTAGTATATCCTTTATGGTGTTCTCCCTAGCACATACTATCGGAGGTCCACATTAAACATGATAGAATCACACAAACCATAAAATAGGGTAGCATCACCAAACATTCAAAACAATCACCATGAATCTGAAAGGGAAAACCCAAATGGGGGAATCATCAATTCCAACAGTAAATCCCAAAAATGCGTGTAATTCAACAGAAAATAAAATGTCACAAATGTCACAAACAGAAAGATGAAAAAGTTTCGATGACTAGTCCAAGCATAAGAAATACCAAAAAAAAATGCTAACCCACACAACACATGGAATAGTATACCAAGAAATGAAATAAATCATCAATCATGAAACACATTAATGAAAAATTGTGACCAATATCAGCTACATAAAAAGGAGTAACCATCACATGGTACCAAGGAACACAACATATCAGCAGCATTAGAGAACATACTCAAATACATCAATCAGTAAATTGTCTATGATTCCAAGCATATGCAACACTATACATTAATGAATGCACCAATTTTATTTCTCAATTCAAATTCCTTAACCTTTCCATGTAATGCAATAATTTCACTATGCAAGGTTACAATCAAAAGGAGGTCTAAGAACATCCTAAAAATATATGTTGAATGCACAACACAAGTTTACTAGGATAAAAAATTTATGAGGGAAATTACAACCACAAGGTGATACACACATGAGGTGAAAACATGATACTTTGATCATTCAAAGGGGTGCTCAACTCATTCTCACAAGAGGGTTATACAATGATTAATCAAGGAATGATTGACCAACAACCACGTAGGTTCTTCCAACATCAGGTACATACATAAAATGAATCATGAGTCACCTAAAATGACTATAAAATACAACACACCCCACCTCACAAAGTTATGGTAACACTCTCAACATCATGCAAAGGATGATTAGTCTCTACAGCCACTATGGCCACATTGCACTTTGTTGGTTCTTTTTTATGTTGTGGTAACTGGACAACAACCTTTTCACTTTGCAACGGATCTTTAAGAGTATCCAACTCTAGGTAGTTCACCAAGATTGAAAAGGACCAACTAAAAAGGATTTGGATCCATCCTTCTACGCTTTAGGTTCTGCAAAACTAAGGGGGGGACACACTTTAATGCCTTTAATATTCTGTTTGGCACCAATCAGCAGAGATCTCACAAAGGCTCAACATGACCAGGAGATACTAGGTAACCGGCTAATCACCCATTGAACATCAACCTTGAAGTGGAAAATGAGATTAGTACAACATAGTAAACCACATAAAACATAGGATATTTTGGATTTTATATCTAATTTGCATATATATAATAATCTTGTGCATTTTAATTCTCATGCATTACACTTACACTATCATTTTAATCTTTCCTTTTCTTTTTATCTGCACATTATCTCTCTTTAAATATGCATATTAATTCTTTTACCTTATTCCTCTGACACTTTATGTCTCTATTTTCTGCATTTTCTACCTGATTGTGCCCAAAATGCACCAGATCATGCCATGTGGCACCCTCTGACTGGCTAGTAGGTCTACCTATGCAAGTGCCATGTATTAGCCTACGCATTGCCTCTATGGTAATTATCTTGTAACTTTCCCATTGAGGCTTTGTGATAGTCATCCATCTGATTTGCATTGGGATTTGTGCCACCTCAGATGCTTTCCTGCGTGGTCACCACCTCATCACCACCTAGACACCACCTTGACCTGCCCTGTTGTTGGCCCCACCATGTGTCGGCCCAGCACGTTGCCTTGATGATATCTTTCTTGCATCTTTTGGATCCAAGCATCATGTCGACTGTCAATTTTTCTTTGCATTGGGATGCATGCCACCTTTGTTGCCTCTACGCCATGTCGCCTACCACATCATCCTCACGGGCCCCACCAAAATTTGGTTTTCATCCTCTGTCATCATTTGCACACATTTCAAGGCACTCCTTGCATGTGCATGCAGAGCCTCTGGGATACTTCTTCAAACTATATACTATGTGTTTTTGGATATAAACCCTTATATCTCCCCTCCCACTACAAATGTGGGACTAAATTTCTAAGAAAGTCTTCTACTTCTTTTGTGCCAAAATATGGGGGCCCACCACCACATTCACTCTTCCATCCAAGGGGCCCGCCAATGGGCCTCTTGGCTCTTTATTCATTTTACTTAGTAAGTGTTACAATATAAAAACTTGGCAAACCCCTCCCCCCACCAACAATGTGGGATATTAGCTTTATATGTTTTTAAAGCTTGGAAGTTGTTAGTAATAACTGAGACAGGGGTGAATCAGTGGCCTCAAAAATATTTTAATAATCAACCCTTAAAAATTAGTACCACAAAATTATACCTCTAGTTATCTTCAGTCCTATAAGATAAATGCCTCCAAATACTTATATCAATTTACTATTGTTTGGAATTCTTTGTAAAACCTTCTACTGTAGATTTATCAAATAGCAGTCTGTTAATTTACCGAAAGACAGTAAATTATCGAGAGTATATCGATCAATCCAATTAAGTTAAGTGTAATGAAAAACACTAAAGTAATGACTCATAAATACATTGACACATGGATTTTTAACTTGGAAACCCTGTTAAGGGAAAAAACCACTTAGGACTGGTAACCCAAAATTTTCACTCTTTTGAAGTGAGCTCGGTGAAGAGCCAACCCTGTTAAAGGTTACAAACACACTATTAGGTGTGACCTTGTTAGAGGATTTAAAATTTTATTTTGTCACTTGATATTGCACATCTCTATGCTACCATCCTTGATCAAACACTCACTTGGCATGTCAATAGGTATCTGGCATCTCATGCTATCCTCATGATCAAACTTTTTGATACTCCATTCGATGTATCTCAATATAGAAAGGATCTTTAAATCCCGCTCGGTTAAGAGACTTTCTGAATCAATGGTTAAACTAAAACAGTATGATCTGTTCACATATACAACTTATACTTGCAAATTTTCAGATCTATTGTAATCAAACAAAATTATTCCGATCAATATGGCTCTATTTATACCTTTGCTCCACTTTGATTCTGCTTGGTGATGTGCTATTTTTCTTGGTGTCCACAGAATTATTTAGCTCTTTCCTTAGCTTGTTGATCAGCACTATATGAAGTTTCTCTTCATCAGTTTCTCTTCAGCATCCTCTTGTTCATTCCTTCACCCACACCAATTCGTAATGAATTGATTTTGTCTCTTAAATAGACATGATATCACCATTGTTAGGTTCTTGATCTTCTTGATCTTGGCGTGATCCACAATTCTCGCCAATCAAATTTAAAGAAAAACTCTTATTTTATCTCACTGAGATCTTCTTGCCAACTAGACAAATCAGCTTTAAATCATTTACTTATCTTTGGCTTATCTTGTCAATGAAAACAATGATAACTACCAGTTAACTCTTTATTTAGCTCTGCCAGCTAGATATTTTTTCATGTTTGAACTCAAGTTAATTTTGGTTTAACTCTTTGATAGCGTTCATCAACACTCCAGTTCTCCTCAGGCTTCTCCATTGATTTACACTATGTTTCTGGCTGTCGGGTTTGCTTGTGATTCTTCTCGTCAGTTTTCTTTCTCGAGCATCAATGTGACTTGACTGTCGGTGATCTCTATCTCTCAGTTTCTACTGACCGTCGGTGTTTGTAGTCACAATGTGAATTCTTGTCTTTTATGCATTATAGAAAGCATAATCTTTATCTCTCTGATTCTCTAAAGTCTTTGACACTTTGATTATAACCGATTAGATTATATTAAGTTGACATCAATGACAATATAATCCATTAACTGATTTAATGTCTTCCATTATCCTTCTACATTTCGGTGATTAACTGAACATCTTCAAACATTCAATCAGTTACATTTCATCAATCTCTCTCTTTGGCATTGATGAAAACATACTATATTATCATACTATACTATCACTAATACAATATGAAATATACAGTTTCATCAAGCTTTCCTAATGTAACTATTACAAATGTCTGGCTCTCAGTAAACACAAAAATAGCTTAGATTTGTTTTTTGCAGAGTGGTTTTCTTCAATCTTCAATCCCTTCACTAGGTAGATGTATCATCTGATATCTCTGTTCTGATATGCTTCACCTTGATTGTTCCTCTTCTTGATAATCTCTTTTTCCTTTGATAGCATTCTTTCTCTTTGTCTAAACTCTCTCCCTTTGTTACTTCTCTCCATTAGATGGATATTTCATATGTAATCGATTTCTCTCCCTTAAAATTTGATTAACTCTTGATTTTTTATTCTTAGGAACTTCTCTTCATGGATGATGATATAATCTCTCCTTTTGATAATGAGACCATCTCTCCCTTTTTGTATGATAATGAGATATTTCTCTCTTTTACAATAATGCCAAACAAAAATACTTCTCTTTATTTTATCATCTATATCATGTTCCCTTCCTTTGCATAATATATTCCTTGAGTTTCCCTATCCATCAGCAATACAATATATGATTTTTGATGCAGATATGTACCTTGCAATGTACAGATGTATCTATTGTTGTCCATCTCAATGTTTGCATCAACATGGCTGATCTTTAGATTTGGTATAGGTTGATGCAACCTCCTATTCATATTCTCTGTCGCAGGTACTCAAATGTATCCTTCGGTAATGGCTTGGTGAATATATCAAATAATTGTTCCTTTGATTGAACATATTCTTGTGTCACTTCCTTTACTTGAAATTTTTCCCTTAGATAGTGATACTTGATAGAAATATGCTTAGTCTTACTATGCATGACTGTATTTTTAGAAATATTTATTGCACTAGTATTATCACAATAGATAATTACTGGTTCAAGGATCTTCATATACATACCTTCCAGTAATTGTTTGATCCATGCCATATTAGAGAAATTTATAGTGGCATCCGTATACTTTGCTTCTACAGTAGACTGAGAAATCCATCCTTTCTTCTTGCTTATGCATGTGACAAGTTTGTCACCCATGAAGAATTCTCCTCCAGTTGTGCTCTTTTGGTCATCAATGTTTCCAGCCCAATCAGCATCTGTATAGAATTGTAGCTCAAATTTTTCTTCTCTTTTGTACCATAAGCCATAGTCCTTAGTGTTCTTCAGATATCTCAAAATTCTTTTGACAGTAGTCATATGTGATTCTTTGGCATTAGCAGAGAATCTTCCAACAATTCCCACTGCATGTGCTATATCTGGTCTGGTGTGAACAACATACATCAGTTTACCAATCATGGATCTATATAAGGTCTGATTTACCTCATTTGTCTTATCTTCTTTTTTCAGCTTGCATCTTGTAGCCATAGGTATTCCAACTAGTTTGGAATCTTCCATCTTGAATATCTTCAGCACTTCCTTGATGTATTTGGACTGAGTGATATAAATTTCTACATCTTGTTGAAGAATTTGTAGACCAAGAAATAATTTGATCTCCCCAAACATAGACATTTCAAATTCCTTTCTCATTTCATCAGCAAAGGATTTTCATAACAATTCATTCCCTCCAAAAATGATATCATCAACAAAAATTTCAGCAATCATAATATTACCATCGGTATCTTCTTTTAAGTGCAAATTGCTATTTTCACTTGTTCTAACAAATTTTATGATAATGAGATATGAGTGAAGTCTTTCATACCAGGCTCTTGGTGCTTGTTTCAATCCATACAAGGCTTTATATAGTCTACATACCATGTTTCTCTTGTCTAGATCAACAAACCCTTATGGTTGTTCAATGTATACCTCTTCTTCAATTATTCCATTTATGAATGCCGATTTGACATCCATTTGGTATACCTTGAATCCTTTAAATGTAGCATAACCAAGTAATATTCTAACTCCTTCTAGTTTAGCAACGGGTGCAAAGGTTTCACCATAATCAATACCTTCTTCTTGTCCATATCCCTTGCATACTAATCTTGCTTTGTTTCTAGTGACTTCTCCATTCTCATTCATCTTGTTTTTAAATATCCATTTGGTACCGATGACATTCTTGTCATCTGGTCTCAGTACTAGTGTCCATGTATTGTTCTTCTTAATCTGTTATATCTCCTCATTCATAGCACTAGCCCATTCTTCATTCTCAAGTGCATTGTTAACAGATTTAGGCTCAAAATCACAAAGTAAACATCTGGTGTTAAGTGACTCACTTATTTTTCTTGTTCTAGCCTTCTTGTCTCCTATGATTTGATTTTGTGGATGATGTCTTCTGACATACTTGGAAAGTTTTAGTTTAGCTCTATGTTCATCATTCTTATTATCTTCTTCACCTTCATTTTCATCTCCATTGTTCGGAACATCATCTTGAGTATTATCCTGATCATCAGTAATTGCAGCCTGATGCTTGGGTGTAATGTTTTGATGCTCGGGAGCGACACACTATTGCTCAGGTAGAGTGTCAGGTTCTATATAAACAAACCTATTGTAGTCCTTCGATTCCTTTTTGTTTTCCTTGTCATTCTTTTCTACAAATTCATCTATTTTCACATTTGCACTTTCAATGATTTTGTTAGATGACTTGATAAGACATTTATAAGCCTTACTTTTGGTTGAGTACCCTACAAAGATACCCTCTTCACTTTTTTCTGGAAATTTTTCCATTTCTATCATCCTTCAATATATAACATTGACTACCAAAGATTCTGAAGTAACTTACATTGGATGTATGACCATACCAAAGCTCATAGGGTGTCTTCTTTGTGTCCTTCAATTGTACTCTTTTTAGTGTATAGACAGCAGTACTGACAACTTCCCTCCAGAATGTTTGAGTGATTCTTTTCTCAAACATTAATGTTCTTGCACAATCAACAATTTATTTGTTTCTCCTCTCAGCAATTCCATTTTGTTGTGGTGTCCTTGGTGCAGAAACTTGTCTTTTAATTCCATGCTCATTGCAATAGTTAGTGAATTCTTCTGAAGTAAATAATCCTCCTCTATCTGACCTTAAGCATTTCAATTTATTTTCACTTTGTTTTCCTACCATTGCTTTTTACCATTTAAACATCTTAAATGCTTCTCATTTATCTTTTAAAAACATGACTTTCATCATTCTAGAGAAATCATCAACAAAGAGAATAAAATACCTATCTCCATAGTATCTCTTTGTCCTCATCAGTCCACATAGATCTATATGGACTAATTCTAGAATTGCAGTAGATGTATGGGTTTTCCTCTTGAAACTAGACTTTGTCATCTTACCTTTTTGACAATGCTTACACATGATATGCTCAGACTTAGTCATTGTTAGTAAGCCTCTGACGTTCCTTTTGTTACTTATCTTTATCATGTTGTCAAAGTTCACATGACATAATCTTTTGTGTCACAACCATAAGTCTTCATTTCTATACATCAAACAAGTGGTGTTAGTGTCATCAAGATAGAAAAGGTTACCTTTTGCCTGCTCACCGGTACCAATCAACCTTCCTGATTCATTGAAGATCTTTGCCTTCTTTTTTTCAAATGCTACTCTATGACCTAAATTGTTCAACTGAGAAGCACTTAACAAATTGTAATTTAGTCCTTTAACCCTGTAAGCAGTTTCACATTTAATCAGGTTATTCAACATTATGGTTCGTTTACCTTCAACTAGACAAGGTGTATCATTTCCCATTCTCACTGAACCACCATTATAGTATTCAAAAGTCTCAAAAAAAAATTTATCACCGATCATAGGGTCAGTGCAGCCACTACCTATGATCCAGACATCATTTTTACTAACTTTAGATATGAGTGCAGTTTCTACATACCTTTCTTCATCTTCATCTGAATCATTCTTCATGGCTACAAATACCATCTCGATGTCTTCCTCTAATTTGGTTTCAGTTTCATCAGCTCTATTTTCAGCTAGGTAACAAGCTTTCTTCCCTTTGTCCTTGTAGTCTCGGGTATCTCTCTTTCCAGATTGTTGGTTTCTCCAGTATTCTCTATTTTCACCTTTATCAAACTCCTTCTCATAAGGTCTATCATTTCCTCTATCATCTTTTCGTCGATTTGAACATCTTGCAGCAAAGTGTCCAACCTCTTTACAATTGAAACATACAAGTGGTAATTTACCTTTGTATCTGTCTTTGCCTCTCTACAATCTTCTATCCATTAGTGCTTCAATCTCATCAAGTCCTTGATCCTCATTATCACTATCACTATCATTTCTAACAGCATGTCTATGACTTGAGTTACTTATCTTTAGAGAATATTTGAATGCAGATTCAATGGATGGTAAGACACTATTATCAAATTTGTTCATCTCAAATGAAATTAGTCTACCAATTAGACTATCTAGAGTAACTGTATTGTTTGCAACTGCTCTCATTTCATGAATAGCAGAAACTCTAATAGCGTAAATAGGCAATAAGGTTCTTAATATTTTTCTTACCACTGTCTCCTCTTCAAGTGCACCTCCAAATCCTTGGATAGCATTTACTACCTCTTTGATTCTATAGCTATACTGAGTAATGTTTTCTCCTTCTTTCATCCTTAGGTCATCAAACCTCCCTCTTAGGCTTTATGCCTTTTCTCTGAGTACATTGGCATCTCCTCCATGTACAAGCTTCAACTTATCCCACATTTTCTTTGCAGAGGTTCAGGTTTTGACATCTTCAAACTCAGCATCAGAGAGTGATGATGCAAGTTCTATTGTCATGCAGTTATACTCATGCTTGACTCTTAATTGTTCAAGAGTATGAGGTTATGTAGGCAACACATATTCAGTATATAAGTATTGAACAATATCATTTCCAATACCTGATAAGTGGAGTCTTATTTTTCTTTGCCATGATGCAAAGTTGTCTTTATTCAGCTTGGGCACATCTCATCTATTCATATTGTGATCTTTTTCTTGAGCTATTAAACTCCCTTTCTAAGCACACAAGCTCTGATACCAATTGTTAGTAATAACTGAGAGGGGGGGTGAATCAATGGCCTCAAAAATATTCCAATAATCAACCCTTAAAATGTAGTACCACAAAATTATACCTCTAGTTATCTTCAGTCCTATAAGATGAATGCCTCCAAATACTTATATCAATTTACTACTGCTCGGAATGCTTTGTAAAACCTTCTACTGTAGATTTACCGAATAGCAGTCTCTTAATTTACTAAAAGACAGTAAATTATCTAGAGTATACCGATAAATCTAATTAAGTTAAGTGTAATGAAAAACACTAAATTAATGACTCATAAACACATTCACACATGGATTTTTAATGTGGAAACCTTGATAAGGGAAAAACCACTTGGGACCGGTAACCCAAAATTTTCACTCTTCTGATGTGAGCTCCATGAAGATTCAACCCTATTAAAGGTTACAAACACAGTGTTATGTGTGACCTTGTTAAAGGATTTAAAAGTTTAGTCTGTCACTTGATATTGGGCATCTCTATGGTACCATCCTTGATCAAACACTCACTTGGTCTATCAATAGGTATTTGGCATCTCATTCTATCTTCATGATTAAAAATTTTGATACTCCATTGGATGTATCTCAATATAGAAAGGATCTTTAAATCCTGCTTGGTTAAGAGACTTTCTGAATCAATGGTTAAACTGAAACAGCATGATTTATTCACATATATAACTTATACTTGTAGATTTTCAGATCTATTGTAATCTCACAAAACTATTTGGATCAATATGACTCTATTTATACCTTTGATCCACTTTGATTCTGCTCGGTGATGTTGTGATCTATTGCTCAGTGTCCACAGAATTCTTTAGCTCTTTCCTTAGCTTGTTGATCAGCACTGTATGAAGTTTCTCTTCGTCAGTTTCTCTTCAGCATCCTCTTGTTCATTCCTTCACCCAAACCAATTCGTAATGAATTGATTTTGTCTCTTAAATAGACATGATATCACCGTTGTTAGGTTCTTGACCTTCTTGATCTTGGCGTGATCCACAATTCTTGCCAATTAGATTTAAAGAAAAAATCTTGTTTTATCTCACTGAGATCTTCTTGCCAACTAGACAAATCAGCTTTAAATCATTTACTTATCTCTGGCTTATCTTGTCGATGAAAACAATGATAACTATGAGTTAATTCTTTATTTATCTCTACCAGCTGGATATTTTGTTATTTCTGAACTCAAGTTAATTTTGGTTTAAATCTTTGATAGCGTCGGTCAACACTCCAGTTCTCGTTGGGCTTTTCCCTTAGTTTATATTATGTTTCTGGCTAGGGTTTTCTTGTGATTCTACTTGTCGGTAATGCTCGTCAATTTTCTTTGTCTGGCATCACTGTGACTTGACTGTCAGTGATCTCTATCCATTGGGTTCTACTGACCATCGGTGTTTTTAGACACAATGTGAATGCTTGTCTTTTATGCATTACAGAAAGCATAATATTTATCTCTCTGATTCTCGTGAGTCTTTGACACTTTGATTATAACCGATTAGATTATATTAAGTTGACATCAATGACAATACAATCCATTAACTGATTTAATGTCTTGCATTATCCTTCTACATTTTGGTGATCAACTTAACCTCTTCAAACATTCAATCAGTTACATGTCATCAGAAGCCTCCTTCCTTCACAGTTCATAGGCCTTTATTCTTGTTTGCATCATGTTGCGTTGGTCTCCTTGTTAACTGCACAACTTTCATCATGCCTTGTTCCCTACTTATATTGTCTAAAAATCATGCATTGTCTTCTTCAAACATCCACGTAGATTAACCCTTGATAATATGCGCTGACCTCCTTTGGGGGATGCATTAAAAAAAATTCTTTCTTAATGCATTGGCAGCCTCCTTCTTATTACATTGTGTGGGTTCCCTATATTAAAACTACAATTTGTATTTGGTGTGGTATGCACTGGCCTCCATACCATGTCTTGCGCAACCTTTCATTCTTCTAACATGCCAACGCTTCCCTGAGAGGCTATTTAAAACAAATTTAAACAAAACTATTGCCCAGCCATTTGGGGAATCCACGCTTTGTTTACACATCTGTCTAACCTGTGCAGGCTAGGAAGCATGGAAAAATTTGTGGCATTTGGAATTACACCTGCCAATCTTCTTTGCAAGAAAGTTTCATTGAAATAAACTTGAAACCACCTGCACAGCCTTTTGCATTTCATGCATTTGCTTGAAGTTATTTAAACTTGCAACTTGGATGGGATGTTTAAAAAACAAAATTAAAAAGATGTTGCGGAGCCTTCCAAAATCCTAACTCCATGCGGGCTTCTCTATTTTTTTACTCATTTCCATTTGGTTTATGTTTGTAGTTTTTCTGCAATGTCTTCTTTGCTCAATGTGTAGGCTCCCTTCACTCTCCAAAGCAATAAAACATGCCTTGTCCATGCTGAGTGGCATTCTAAGAAGCTTCCAATATGCACTTGCCTTTAGTTTTAAAAAAACATAGTCTCCTTAAACCACAGTCTTCTGCACAGGATTCACTTTTCAGTTACATCAGCAAATTGCATTTGTTTCTAAATAAAACTCTTGCACGGACAGCTTAGGGATTCATTTGTAGTTTTAAAATGTTGTGTAGGATATAAGGAAATTTCACCTGCCAATTACATTTAAAACATGCAGCCTTCCAACAATAAACATGCATTGTTTATACTACAATATTGCCTTCCATCTCCTATGTTGGTTTTTAAGATAATTGGATTCCCTATCAAACAGTTCACTTGCTAGTCTGTGGGTGAGCTCCTTCAAATTGCCAGCTCTCCATTTGTTTAACATTCAACTCATGCCTTCATTCACATTTCTAGAAGACTACCTTTGAATTAAAATGGCATAAATTTCTTTTGCTCAAGCGTTGACTCCTTTGATTTGCATTAATCACATTTCTTTAAAGTGATTGTCAAATGGTTTACACAGCTTATATGTGCATCCTCTTGTAATGAAATGATGTTTTCAAACCCTTTCTATGCTAATACATATAAAATCATGGATCGAGATGGTCATTCGGTGAGTTTACTAATTCTTTGTGTATCAATCCACATTTTGCATGTATGCTTTTGGTGAGATGAAGTCTCTTCTCCGCACTCCATTAAACAAGATGCGAGTTTTGCATGTCTAACATAGCACTTTTGAGCTCAAGCTCATTTTCTTGAAAGTTTCAAAATGCCCCATGACTGCATTACTCATGCTTTGATGGATGTCCATACCATTTCCAAAAACTTCCCCCTTTACACTTGACCATTAAAATCCATATTTCAGATATTTTGCAAAGTGCTAAAAATGAGCAAACCGCACATGAGATAGGCCTTGTAGAAATACCAAATCATCTCATTGAAATCTAGGAGTCAACACACTGGTTCATCTACATAATGGGAGTATAGGTTAATAGGTAACATGGTATAGATATCAACCAGTTACAAGAGGTGCACTTTAGGAAATGATTGTTCTACAAAAAAAACAACCCAATTAATCATTGGTAATCTTTATAGATCGCTCTCAGATTAGCCCTTGTGAAAAATAGGAAATCATGCCTCGAGGCCTTATCACTGAATGAGGAGAAACATTTACATATAGGAAGTATAGATCCACAACCAGAATTTTTAAACAATTGTTTGACACAAATCTTCAATCCTCTGAAAACAACTACTTGGCAACTGAACTCTGTCAATCATTTGTAATCTACACAATCTGCCTTTGGATTTGCCCTTAAAAATATATCAAATTATGTGTTGAGGCTCAATCCTTGATCTTGGTAATATATTTGGACATAAAGAGTATAGGGAATCAACTTACATTCTATAATGTTCAGCGGGCATCAAATTATTAACCCTCAAAATTGATCCCTCAAAGAAAATCATTAATGTGCACACTGAAATCTGAATAAATCTCATTTGGATCTAACTTCATAAACCAATCAGATGAATGCCTCATGATATGAAACCCTGGGACTTGATTCACTTTCATATAAGGAAGATGAAGCATCAACTATCTTGTTCTGATGGTCAACCAATCAGTCAACACATCCTCAAAGTCAGCCCTTTAAAAACTTTCTCAATTAGAACACAATGAAACTGCATAAATCTGATTTGGAATTGGCTGAGAAACTAATCAGATGGATTGGCATAGGTCTAAAAAATATTCATTCAGGCATATATCCATGTTTAAAATATAGGGAAGTATTCAATTCTCCATTTCATTCAACCGAGTACACATTTGTGGATCCTCAAAATAGGGCATTCAGATTTCTGCACTTTCACATTTTGAGAAATTGAATAAACTGTAAACCAAATGGCTTGGGAAAACCTGTCATATGAACTCACAAGAATCTAAAAATGGAAATGAAGATTCTCTCTCATGCCTAAAACACCTCAAAATCATCCTTATGTCATGAAACTTTATTCTTCCAAAGATGAAATCATGCAAAGTAGGTCACTTGGTAACAACTGAATAAGTGCAAAGTGCATATTTGTGTAAACACCCTCAAACAACTACCTTCAAAACACATTCAATCTGAACTCTGAAAGTTGTAACCTATGTTATTTACTCCATGATAGGTTTTTCAAATGTTCTCCAAGTGGTATCTTATGAAAATCATCAGGTCACATTTTACAAGCACTCCAAGTAGGCTTCTTCAAAAAGTTTTTAGGGGTACTCACCTTGCCTTAGAGAATTTTTAAATTGGTCACTCCAAATTTGTGCTGAATTTGAGAGTACCAACACACTTAATGCAAGGTAGAAATAAGGTTATAAGGAACAAAATGCATCAAATACATGTGTATATGCTGGAAACCTACCTATTGGGAGCATGCTCAAACATGCAAATGTTAGAGACATACATCAAATAAACTACATTAACAAATCAAAAACTTTCTTCAAAACAAGGCTTCCACCATAACCTCTGATGGGCCAAAAAATGGCACCCCAGCCTTTTTTATCTTATCTTAGGGAGGATTGTGGGTGTGCTCTCCCAACATAGTGTATTAATCCCACTAAAGATTCAAATAATAAATAATGCAAACTAAGTGCAAGCTATATACAATGATTTTGAATAACTCAAGAACTGGTTATGGAGAACTAGTCTCAAGCATTCAATGAGAGTATATGAAAAACTAAATGCTAAGAATATTGTATTGAATGAAATATTAGAAGCTATGAATGAGCTACAAATACTATGATTTAATGCAAATATCTAACACACAAGATTAGCATAAAAACTCTAAATGAATTCAAGAAGCTCTAAATTCATACTAGCATGATAACTCTAAAATGCAAGAACAATGCATGGGTGATTTACTCTTAGCAAGGATCCTATTTATAGGATTTTGAAAGGTTTGGGTTAGGTGGAGCACATGTGGAATCCACATAGGTGCCACATGAGCTAGGACACATAAGCTATGCAAGAGGCCAAGTTTTCTAACACATGTGTGAGAAACTTGAGATGTGATGGGTCATTGTGTACTTGAAGTACACATGTAAGAGATCTTGTAAGAGATGTGTAAGAGGTTTCATAGATCTAGTCCAATGAAACACTTTAGAAAGTGTAATAAAGTGTCATCAAGGTTGTAAGAAACCTTGTTGGTACAAAATTAGTATTGTTTGAGAAGTCAACTTTTTAGAAATTTGCTCACACATGTGTGAGAAAATAATTAGGACTAATGGGTGTAGGAATCTGAAAATTAGCCTAATTAACCTTAGTTAATTAGTGACTAGGCCTATTTAGTGAGAGTGATGTGAGGTAGGGTAGGATCTAGGTTTATATTCAAATTAATCCAAATTAGATTTAGACTAATTGTGGTTTAGAATAATTTAGCATGTGAAGGGGTAAATAAATTATAAATTTATTTAAAGGGGATTTTAATGTGGGGAGATATTAAATAAAATTCAATACACTTAGGGGACAAGTATTTAGATTAAACTCAAATACTTTAGAATAATGAACTTTAATTTAATTAAATAAGTGGAAGAATATAACAAATATAATTAATTAAAATTAATTAAATGTTACAAGGGATGATTTTAGGCATCTACATTTTGCCCCTCTTTGATGTGGCGTCGATGATGGTATCACGTCAAAGAAAACAAAATTAAATGCCCTAGAGAGAACAGAAAGTCCTAGGGAGACGATGGTGAAGGAGTGTGCCCCCTCGAAAAAATAATAGAAAAAATATTTTTTATAAAAATTTCTCAAAAAAAGGCAGAAAAGAGTGAGAACGGACAATTGCATGACTTGTAAGGGGATGAAGAAAAAACAAAGGGAAAAATGGGGTCTGGGGCAAAAAATGGGTCCCAAGAGGCCTATAATAGGCCGCGGGGCCCTAAAAAAGCTCATTTTCATTCACGGAGAACAAAAAATTGGAGCAGAGCGAGAGTGATGGCAGACCCACAAGACCGCATGCAACCTGGAGAGTACATTCAGACATACCAATGAGCCGCAAACGCAGGACCACTAGTGATTTCAACATCCTAGCTCAGTCCTTTATTTAATTTTTGCATTAATTATCGTATTTATGGTAGTTTAGGGGAGACTTTTGGGGTAGAGAAAATGATCACTGGATCATCATCTACATAGACAACAATCTACCGATCATCATCTTTGCATTTGGTGATCAACCAATTGTCATCTTTGCATGTGGTGATCGACTGATCAACGTTTGTGCAAACGTCGATGGTCAAATGGTCGTCTGTGAAGATGAAAAGAGGGGGGACATAGACGACTATTTACAATAGTTGTTTGCGTGGATGAAAGTCAACCAAGTTAATCAATGGCAGACACTGGAGGGGTCGATCACTGATCGACATCTCCAAATATTGACGTATATGTCAATTGGTGTCTACATGGTTTGATAGACATCTGTGCCAATTGACCCAAAATATGCAGAGATGGGGTGGAGGAAAAAAAATGGTACAAGGAAAAGGTGCCCCAAACAGAGGATAGAATGACTAACATGCATGATTTGGTATGTACAGGAGGATATACCACCTTTTCAGTCTCAGGAAAGTTGGCCAGAGACCATGGAGCTCACAGACCGGCTGACACCATCAAAGTGGGGACAATTTTTGTTATGCGGCATAGATCATGTTCACTTGTGGCCGCAGTTGAGAGTGCATAATGCACTCATGACTACTCTGATCAAGAGGTGGCACAATCCTACCTCTAGCTTTCACTTCCCAATAGAGGAAGCGATGATTATATTGTTAGATGTAAGTGAATATACCATATTCCAATCTAGGGATTGATACCAGAGTACATGCAGCAGGGCTCAAAGCCTTACCTAGAGGCATATTTTGGGTGACCACATGCACAGATTCCCACTGTGAGATAGTGGTTATCATGGAGGGTCACGATGGCAATGCGACCATGACTACGTCAAGTAGCACTTTATTTGGAAGGATTAGGTGGAGGGCGAATCATGCCCCACCATGTAGGGCATGGGTTCCTAGTGGGATAGGCATGAGTATTGAGTGCCATGGTGGAGGATAAGGGAGATCATTACTATTGGGGTACATGATCCTCAGTCATTTATACTATGACCTACACATGTGTGCCTATCAGAGAGGCAGGACACTTAGAGCAAGAGTGACACTTCTGTTAGTTTGGGCATGGGATCATATCATGGCGATACGCCCCATCAAGAGACATGAGACATGAGTAGCTTATGATTTGTATGCCTACATATATCATCCATCAAACAGGTACAATTTGACAGACTTGCTTGGACACTAGCAGCTGACCTTAGATGAGATGTCGAGGTTTGACTAGACATTATATGCAACATGTGAGGCATGGGGATACCAAATCCTACAGTAGTAGGATTATGCAGAGGATGGATGGCTAGATCCATATTTTCTTAGGTATGTTTACACAGATTGTTAGCTTATTGGGAGGATAGCATACATGATAGCACAATATATGTTGTCACATGTGCGGAGGTAGTTTGGACAAGTTCAGGATGTCGTACCAGATGGGTTCCCACATACATTGGGCATACAAGAGGTGGAGAGCCTGTGAGGAATTGAAGTAGATTTGAGAGGGGCACGAGCCTCATGGTTAGGGATGATGGCAATGTCATGGTAGTAGGGACATGATTTAGTGGGGGATGTAGGGGTTACACCTGCATATGCTCATTGGTGGTCCATGCACAAGCCAATTAGGTTGATAGTCCCTGGGGTGATACAGGTGTTAGTAATAACTGAGAGGAGGGTGAATCAGTGGCCTCAAAAACTTATCCTTAATATAACCACCAATCAAATAAACCTCAGATTATTATGTCCCTACAAGATGCATGCCATGAAATACTTATAATGATTAACTGTCTGTTAGTTTTCCTTGTCTGTCCTTATTCTCCTTGATTACTGATAGGCATTATAACAATTTACTAAAATATAGTAAATATGCAGAGTATACTGATAAATCCAGAAATGCATATGTGAAATGTAAAACAGTAAAGTAATAAACCATACACACATAGCACATAGATTTTAACGTGGAAACACTGTTAAGGGATAAAACCACCGAGACCGGTACCCCAAATTTTCACTCTTCTCAAGTGAGCCCTGTAAAGAGCCAACCCTGTTAAAGGTAACAAACACATTGTTAGGTGTGACCTTGTTAGAGGATTTTACACATATAGGTTGTCACTTAGTATCGGGCATCTAATGCTTCCATCCTTGAATCAGCCTCTCTCTTAGATCGTTAATAGACATCGAGAATATCCAATGCTACTTTCATGAACCAACCTTTTTGGCACTCCTTAGGATGTACCTCAATTTATAGAAGACAGTTAAGTCCTGCTCTGTTAAGAAAATTTATGCTTCAATGGTTAAACTGAAATAAAATGACCTATTTCTAAAGCAACTTGAATTGCAGATTTTTAGATCTATTTAACTACATTACCTCTCTAATCAATGTATCAATTCAATTCTTTTGTGCTCCATAATTTCTGCTCTGTGATTCTATGTTCATTGTTCATCGATGTCTGTAGAATTCCTTAGCTCTCCTTCAGCTTGATTGATCAGTACTGCATGAAGTTGATCTTCATCAGTTTTTCTTCAGCATCCTCTTTTCATTCACTCCCCTTAATTCCTTTTTCATGAATGTTAATATGAAAATGAATTAAACTTGTCTCTTATATAGACATGATATTCACCGTTTCTTGATTCTTGGCATGAAAAACAATCCAGCCAATTTGATTTAAAGCATAACTCCTGATTTATCTCATAGTTATCTTTATACCAACTGTACAAATCTTCTTTAAATCAATCACTTAACTCTGGTCGATTAAAATAAAGAAAACAACCAGTTAAGTCTATCTTTATCTCTTGCCAACTAGATATTTTGTCATTTTGTGAACTCTCTATTTCGTCGGTCAACTCTTCAGTTAGTCATCAGTTACAACTGCCAGTTTTGTCGGTGTGACTTTAGTTAGCTTTGGGATCTCCGTCCGTCGGGCAACTCTACTTTTAGCTCGTCAGGCATCCTGTGGTTTTGCTTCATCGGGCAATGTTTTCTTCTGCTCATCGGGTATCAATATGACTTTTCTTCTTTGCCTTTACCAATGGTGTGCACTTCGTTGGTGTTATCTTTCACTTAGTGAATACTTGATTTTTATGCATTGTTGAAAGCATAACCTTTGTTCCATTGATTCTATGAATTCTTTTGGCATTATGTACATGACCGTATAGATGATATCAAGTTGACATCAACGACAATACAAATTATTAACTGATTTAATGTCTTGCATTATCTTCAACTTAACATTATCAAATATTTAATAAGTTACATGTGATCAATCTCTCCCTTTGGCATTTATGGAAACATACTTATATTATCACACTATACTCTTTTTAATATAATATGAAATATAATTTATTGAGATTCATCAAACTACCAAATAGTTTGTTTTGATAATCGATAAAAATGTCTGACCGCTGGTAAGCTCTATTTTAGCTTAGCTTTGATTCTTACAATTCTCTGTGTTTCTTGTTCTAATGTTTTGCATCCTCTCCTTATGTCAATATCTTTATTTTGACTATTCTTCACATTTGATGTCTTTCTTTCTTGTCAGCAACTCTTCTTTTGTATTAACTCCATGCAAACTCTCTCCCTGTGGATATGATCTCTCCCTATTAGAGTAATCTGATAATGGATAATATTTCTTCTTTTTTTAAGACTGTGATAATATGGATAAACTCTCTCCCTTTGACAGCAATGCCAAACAAATATCTCACAGATATCTGACATTAATGTTAGGTGACCTTTTCTTTCCATCCATAATATATCCTTGAATTTCCCTTATCCATCAACAATACATCAATATGTTCTGGTGCTCGGTTCTAATATATATACCTATCTGTATATAGATGTAGCTTTGAATTTTTTCCCTTTTCTTGCATCAACATGAATGATATTCTGATAATAAGTAGGTTGATGCAGCCTTCAGTCATTTTACTGACTGGTAGACAAGGGTTTGACCCCTAGTTTCTTTCTCAAGTACTCAAACGTATCTTTGGGCAATGGCTTGGTGAAGATATCGGCCAATTGTTCTTTTGATTGCACATACTCAAGTATTACCTCTTTTTCTTGAATTTGTTCTCTCAAGTAATGATACTTGATGGAAATATGTTTAGTCTTTGCGTCCATGGCTGGATTCTTGGAAATGTTTATTGTACTAGTGTTATCACAATAGATAATCACTGGTTCTAAGATCTTCATATGCATGCCTTCTAGCAACTGTTTGATCCATGCAATATTTGAGCAATTTGTAGCAGCAGCAACATACTCTACTTCTACAGTAGACTGAGAGATGCATCCTTGCTTCTTGCTAATCCATGTGACAAGTCTATCACCCATAAAGAATGCTCCTCCAGTTGTGCTCTTCCAGTCATCAAGACTTCCAGCCCAATCAGAATTGATAAACACTTTTAGTTCAAATTTTCCTTCTCTTTTATACCACAAGCTAAATTCCTCAGTATTCTTTAGATATCTTAGAATTCTTTTTATAGTATTCATATGTGATTCCATGGGGTTAGAAAAAAATCTAGCAACAATTCCCATTGCATGTGCAATATCTGGTCTAGTGTGTACAACATACATGAGTTTTCCAATCATTGATCTATACAAATTCTGATTTACCTCTGTTGTCTTGTCCTCCTTTGTCAACTTATATCCAGTAGCCATTGGTGTTCCAACTGGTTTGGAATCTTCCATCTTGAATATTTTCAGGACCTCTTTGATGCACTTGGACTGTGTAATGAAAATACCTTCTCCTTGTTGCATGATCTGGAGACCAAGAAAGAACTTGATCTCACCAAATATAGACATCTCAAATTCTTTTCTCATCTCACTAGAAAATTATTTGCATAGCATATCATTACCTCCAAATATGATGTCATCAACAAATATTTCAGCAATCAGGGTGTTAGCATCAATATCTTCCTTCAAATAAAGATTATTGTTTTCACTAGTCCTTACAAATCTAATACTTATTAAATAGGAATGAAGTCATTCATACAAGGATCTTGGAGCTTGTTTCAATCCATACAAGGCTTTGTGAAGTCTACATAACATGTCCTTCTTGTCTGGATCAACAAACCCTTCTAGTTGTTCAATGTATACCTCTTCTTCAAGTATTCCATTTAGGAATGCTGACTTGACATCCATTTGGTATACCTTGAATCCTTTGAATGTATCATAAGCAAGTAATACTCTTACTCCTAGCCTAGAAATGGGTGCAAAGGTCTCTCCATAGTCTATACCTTCCTCTTGTTCATACCCCTTGCATACTAGTCTTGCTTTGTTCCTTGTGACTTCTCCATTCTCATTCAACTTATTCCTGAATATCCATTTTGTACCAATGACATTCTTGTCATCTGGTCTTGGCACAAGTGACCATATTTTGTTCTTCTCAATCTGCTCAATCTCATCATTCATAGCACTTATCCATTCCTCATTATCTAGTGCAGCATTGACAGATTTTGGCTCAAACTCACAAATTAAACAATTTGAGTTTAAAGACTTACTTCTTGTACTTGTACCAGCTTTCTTATCCCCTATGATCTGGACCTCTGGATGGTTCCTTCTTACATATCTTGTAAGTATAGGTACAGTTCTTTGTCTATCAGTTTGATCATTATTTTGATCTTCATTTTGTTCTTCATCACCTTGCACATTATCTTGATTATTATCCTGACCGTCGGTATTTGCAGCCTGATGCTCAGGAGCAATGATTTGTAGCTCAGGGGCTCTCCATTGTTGGTGGGGTAGAGTGTCAGTTTCTTCGTTGTAAGTGAAATTATTATAGTCCTCTGGTTCTTTAGTGCTTTCTTGTTCATTCTTCTTTGCAAATTCATCTATCTTTACATTTGCACTTTCAATAATTTTGTTAGAGTCTTTTTTTAGACATTTGTAAGCCTTGCTCTTGGTAGAATACCCTAAAAAAATTCCTTCATCACTCTTGGAGTCAAGTTTTCCATTTCTTTCATCTTTTAAGATATAACATTGACTACCAAAAATTTTGAAATAACTCACATTGGGTGTGTATCCATACCATAGCTCATAAGGTGTCTTCTTGGTGTCTTTCTTCAATTGTAATTTGTTTAGTGTGTAAACAGTAGTACTGACAGCTTCCCTCTAGAATATTTGCGTGATGCATTTTTCTATCATCAGTGTTCTAGCACAATCAATTATTGATCTGTTCCTTCTATCAGCAATTCCATTTTGTTGTGGTTTTCTTGGTGAAAAAACCTATCTTTTTATACCTATAAGATAACTCTTCATAACATTCTTGTCGGCTCTACTAAGCACGCAAGCATTATTACAACCGCGCAAGTATAAATTGAATAGACACGATGCTTCACTAAGTCAGCCTCACCAATTTATCTCTAACTTAGCAATCCTCTTGAAACACGTTTGGCACCTTTAGATTAATATCATCAACTCATAACTAATCATGAATATACACACGCATATCCCGAAGATAGGCACAACTCAAAATATACGTTACATACATCAGCTCTGAACAGATGCTCTTCCAGAACTGTAACTACCAATAACAAAATTACACAACTTGACTAAAACATCATATCTGGATCTATGTATGAACATAACATAATAAACATGTCAACAACATGTATCTAACCATGCAAGTCTTCATGTCATCATTCTGATAAGTACATATAGAATTACTACTGTGTATTATATGTTGTCATCAATGACAAACATACAATCAGTCAACTGCTCAGAATCAAATCTCCAACAATCTCCCCCTTTGACATTGATGGCAACATATGATATCAAAAACATCCTCTTGTTCATGGTGACCTCTTTCTTTTACAATATTCTCAATATCCTCATCAAAGATTTCTCTAAACTACTACAATTCCTCTGACTGTGTTTTTGTTCCATGTATATACTCCCCCAGAGTATATGCTCCCCCTTAGTACATACTCCTCCTTACTATATACTCCCCCTTTGACATCAATGGAAAAGGGTGCCATAAGTCTTTAGACAAGGGTACTACTCCAGAAGTAGAGTAGTCAACCATTCATCAGTCACTTGATGACTGATGTATCTTGCTGCTTCTTCTAAACAGACTCAGGAGAGGGAATTACTCCCAACTTTTTCCTGAGATACTCAAAAGTATCCATTGATAAGGGCTTTGTGAAAATATCTGCCAATGATTCTTTGGTGTTCACATAGTCCAATTTTACTTCTTTGTCTGCAACCTTTTCTCTTAAGAAATGGTACTTGATCTCTATGTGTTTTGTCTTTGTGTGCATCACAAGGTTCTTAGACATGTTGATAGTGCTAGTATTATCACAATGAATAACAATAGGATAATCAACCTGAATGCCAAAGTCTGTAACCATTTGCTTGATCCAAACCATGTGATAAGGCCAAATTATTACCTTTATTTTGTATAATTTTAAATACTTTGTTCTATATTTTGACAAAACATTTGAGAGCCTAGCCAGTCAAAACTTGTGATAAAGTCCAGATAGAACTGATAAACCATGGGTAGATGTTTGTGACATATTTTTCTAATATTATACATATAGTACAGTATTTCATAAAACTATCAGAATATATGTTCTAATATCTGGATATTTAATTTGATTAATCTTGTTGCATGAATATTTCTACGTCATAACTAACTTGACAGGAGAGAAAGCAGTTGGAGAGTGGTTGACAGCATTCAAGGAAGACTGTTGAGGACCATCTACGACAGAGTTATCATTACAGCACCAGGAAACATGGCTGCTACAATGGAGCCATTATTCCAGGACACGAGGATGTAGTGTGCCTATATTCCATCTACACCTTATTATGTTGAACTGGTCGCCCAAGCTTTATTACCCACACTGCGGGCTGTTGCATTTCCATCTTCTTCTCCGGAATGTTTTCAACAAGATAGTTTCTTTTCTTATTTTTAATAAGTGTTCGATTCTCTATATATAGGGATTGGACTGATAGTTTGAAGTTAGCTAGAAAAGATAGAGACAGAAGTTTTTGGAAGAAAACTGTTATACAACAATCTATTTGAAGTTCCATGTATTGTTTCTATGTAATGAGCTTTTGAAATACAATGAAGTAGTTCTTGGTTTATGTTCTATGTTAATAGTTTAGCAAAAACTAACCAAGGGGGCCCACTTGGGAGGTAGAATAGGTTAGAATAGAATAGATTTCATTTCCATCATTTCTAGCATTTCCAGCATTTCCAGTATTTCAAATAGAAGTTACAATTTCTTCCTACAACATTGTACCTTATGAATGTTCCCGCAGTATCTACAAGAATAGTTATAATGGATATTCTAGGCTGAAAGTATAGGTTTAAGTAGAGTTGCAATTTCTAGCATTCATTTCAGTAATGAGATAAATGTATTCTTTTCCCGCAGCACTAGTGTAGGTTTCTTTTATAAATTTTTACCTTCCTGTAACATAAGCAGAATGACTCCTTAAGGAACCTAGTGCACATATCGTGTCGACCATTTCAAGTATGTGTCCCTAGGTTGAAAAGTTAAATGCACCTCATAATGGTAGAAGTAGTCCTTAGATTAGATAAACCATTCCTAAGAAAGGCCTTGAGCATGATTATTCCACACCTATTGTGAGGCGGTTCATTTTTGGCACCGTTACCGGGGATGGTGTCAAGCTAGGAACATTTTTGAGTCATTTTTTTTCATTTCTAGATTAGTTTTTAGATTTGTATCCTTAAAAATTGCTTCACAAGAATGAAGAATTCAATTGCATGCATTGAAGAGAAAGGCGACGAGATGAATATGGCAGATTTCTCCCAGTAGAGTCTGCTAATTTGAACGAGGAAGTTGAAGAAGTTGAGTTACCCTTTGAAGACGCAAGCCCCGACTTTCCTACAACATCTTCCTCTAGAGTAGAACCACTTGATGTAAGCGGCTTTTGACCTTTTGCAGAAATCTTGTCCAGCTTTCTAGATAATTCTGGCCCAAATACACCTATTACTAACAATCCAGTAGCTAATGCTCCTTTCCAGCAGCAACCCCATAATCAAATACCTCAAGTAATGGCACATCCTACTTTCCCATTTCCTCTCCCAAGCCTTATAAACAATGCTAATCTCAATAATATACCCACAGCTGCTCTTCTAAAGTTTTATGGTCTTATAATGGAGGATCCTGACACTTTCTTGTTTGAGTTAGACATACTTTGTCGAAGCTTCTACTATAATACCCATGCCCATAAGCTCAAGTTGTTTCCTGCAACACTGAAAGAGTCAGCCTTACGATGGTTCATGGGCTTAGGAGCCAATGTAGTAGGTACCTAGGATGAGATGCAGATGTTGTTTCTGCAGAAATATAAAGATTATTGCAAAGGAAGTGACCCAAAAGGAGATGATATCTTTAGGATGTCTCAAAAGGAAGATGAAACATTGGAGGATTATGTTTCACATTTTTTGTACACAATGTAGAAGAATCCCCAGCATGTACTGGCAGAGGATTCACAAAAACTAGTCTTCTTGAGGGGGTAAACGACAACTGTCTAGAAGAATTAGACTTGATGGCTGGTGGAGATATATCCCAATCCTCTTGGGATGACCTCAATAAAATATATCTCAACTACTCAAGGTCAACTATGAAGAAAGGCAGAGGATACCGGCCCACAGTCACAAAAGGGATTGGTTCAGGCATTTCAAAGCTGGAGATATCTAATTTGCTCACGGATTTCAAGCAAGATATTATAAATGATGTAGCTACACATCTTGACACAATGACTGCCAAGAAG
>MU223735.1:2987941-3009127 GCA_018584345.1 Thuja plicata
AGGTACCCTTTCCCCTATGCCAAAGAACAAATTAAAAATTTGGACATGTGAGGGCATGTAAAATAACTCCAAATCCATGTTTTCAGCCTTTGATGAATCTCCAACCAGGTTTTAGGATGACTGTCCTAACTCGTTGTGAGGTGCATGTATGGTGCCATACACCTAGGGCTTGGTGGCATTTTCAACTCCCTGCAACTCCACTCTCCAAACCTACATAATATGAAAGTGCATTGAATGTACTTGTATTCCACCAAGGGGCATCAATTTCCCATATTGGAATGTGCCTAAACAATCAGACCCTATCACTATGCCTGATTTTAAGCCAAAAACTGGGCACTATCACTAAAAACCCGATATCTTTCAAACCAGGACTGATTAGACTATGATACCAAGTGCATTGGAGAGATGATTTGATGCTTCAACCTTTGGGGTCACTATTTCATGGCTTGACACCTATACCTATCTGTACAACATTCTAAAACTTGAAGTCTGCAGAGAAAGTTGGTTATTTTATTGATTTAAATGCCAAGTTACATATTGTATCCTATCACCCGCCTATGAGGGGTTATATAGGATGCTCCCAATGGTTACAAGTGATTTTTTAAACTAATTATCCATTTGGGAGAGTTGTTACAAGTTTTTGACAACTTTTAGAAAGTTGCTTGAAATTTGTTGACAACTTTTTAAGCAACTTTTGACAATTTTGCTATATTACAAATCTAGTGACCAGAATTGGTCTTATCCTTAATTTGATTATCCCTAATGGATCCAAACCATGAAAACATAAAAACTACCTAAGCCTAGGGTGTTGGACAATAACTGACCAATAGTCAGACCAAGGGCTCATAAAATGCCAACTTGGGACTATGGTCTTACAATGAGATCCCAATACTAATTCCTATCCTAAGCATGACTAGAGGTCTCAAGGGTCTTAGTTTGAACCCTTAGACTTCATGAGAATTTATGGTGAATCTAGAGTAGGAGTGGGTGCTCCTTAACCAAATAGTTATAATGGATGTTCTAGGCTAAAAGTATAGGTTTAAGTAGAGTTGCAATTTCTAGCATTCATTTCAGTAATGAGATAAATATATTCTTTTCCTACAGCACTAGTGTAGGTTTCTTTTATGCATTTTTACCTTCCTGCAGCATAAGTAGAATGACTCCTTAAGGAACCTAGTGCACATATCGTGCCAACCATTTCAAGTATACGTCCCTGGGTTGACAAGTTAAATGCACCTCATAACGGGAGATGTAGTCCTTAGATTGGATAAACCATTCCTAAGAAAGGCCTTGAGAATGATTATTCCAGACCTATTGTGAGGCGGTTCACCATGGTTGAATAATTTAGAGCTGCTGCAACATATTCAGCTTATGCTATTGACTGAGAAATACAGTTTTGCTTCTTTCTTATCCAAGAAACCAACCTATCTCTAAGAAATATTGCTCCACCTGAAGTGTTTTTCCTATCATCAATACATCTTTCCCAATCTGCATCTGTATACACATGAAGTTTTACATTCTCTGATTTAGGATACCATAAACCATAATCTATAGTTCCTTTTAGATATATGAATATCCTCTTGATTGTCATTAAGTAATTCTACTTGGGTTCAGCTGCAAATATTTCAACCATGCCAACTGCATTAGATATGTCAGTCTAGATTGAGTTAAATAAATGAGTTTACCAATCATAGATTTATACAATGTCTTATCAACTGTTGTGGAATCATCATCTTTTTAAATCTTGCTTCCTGTTATCATGGGAGTGCATACTGGCTTACAGTCTTCCATCTAGAAGGCCTTCAATATTTCCTTCACATATTTTGACTGATTAATGAATATACCTTTATCTATTTGTTTTACATTCAGTCCCAAAAAGTATTTTATAGGACAAGTCATACTCATTTCAAATTCATTCTACATTTCTTTTGCAAATGTTGTACTGTGCTTGTCATTACCTCCAAAGATAATGTCATCAACAAATATGGCAACTAATAGTAATCCATCAGGTGTCTCCCTTGTGAATAGGTTATAATCTTCTGCTCCTTTCTTGAATCCAGTCTCAGTAAGATAACCATCAAGTCTCTCATACCAAGCTCTTGGGGCCTGTTTAAGACCATAGAGTGCTTTCTTCAATTTGCATACCATGTCTAGTTCATCTGAAAGATTAAATCCTTCAGGCTATTCTATGTAGACTTCCTCATTCAAGTCACCATTCAAAAAAGTTGATTTTACATCCATTTGATAAACTTTAAAGTCTTTGAATGTTGCATATGCCAAAAACAATTTAATGGCTTCCAGTCTTCTCACAGGGGCAAATGTATCAGTGTAGTCTATTCCTTCTCTCTACGCATATCCTTTACATACCAATCTTGCTTTATTTCTTACTACTGTACCATCTTCATTCATCTTGTTTCTGAATACTCACTTTGTTCCAATCACATTTTTATCACTGGGTCTAGGGACCAATTCCCATATATCATTTTTAATTATCTAATCTAATACTTCTTTCATTTCATTCTTCCAATCAGAATAATTACAAGCATCTTCAACACTTAAAGGTTCAATTTGTGAAAGTAAACATACATCTTCATCCATTGCTAGACCTTTTTCTTTTGATCTGGTCAAAACACTGTTGCTCTGATCTCCAATGATGTCATCTTTAGAGTGGTATCTAGATGTGAATTTTGGAACCTTAGGTGTGTCTTCTTCTTCTGTAATCTATGATTCTTCTCTACATGATTCAGGGTCATTGCATGAGACATAAATGCAATCAAACATTTCTTCAATAACAGTATCTTTGCTGCTAGGTCTGGGTTCATCTCCAATCATAGGTACATATTCATAGTACCTCCCTTGAACCATAAAATTTTCATCAATCTTAACATGTGTGCTTTCAATTATCTTCTTTAATCTCAAATTGAAACATCTATATGCTTTGCTTTTAGTAGAGTAACCAAGGAAAATACCTTCATCACTTATGGCATCAAACTTACCAACACCATCATCTCTCTTGATGTAGCACTTGCTACCAAAGATTCTGAAATACTTTACTGTAGGTACATTTCCAAACAAAAGTTCATAGGGTGTCTTATCTGTGCCTGGCCTCAATTGAGTTTTGTTGATAGTATATACTACTGTGTTCATTGCATCTCTCCAATAGGTGTGCGCAACTTTTCCTTCAATCATCATAGTGCGCGCTATATCAAGTATGATCTTGTTCCTCCTTTCTGCAATCCCATTCTACTGAGGGGTTCTAGGTGCACTCAAATGTCTTTTAATTCCATTTTCTTCACAATAGTCATAAAACTGATCAGAGGTGAACTCTCCTCCTCTATCTGATCTTAAACATTTCAGTTTTAGTCTAGATTTGTTCTCAAATTTAGCTTTGCATATTTTAAACTTCTCAAAGGCTTCAGACTTCTCCTTTAAGAATGCAACCCACATAATCCTAGAATAATCATCAACAAACAAAATGAAATACCTTTCTCTGTAATAAGATCTTTTTTGGGTAGGACCACACAAATCTGTATGCACTAGGTCCAATTTGTTCTCAGCTAAGTTCTGCTTGCTTCTGAAGGAATTTCTTACATGCTTTCCCATAACACATTCCCTGCATATTGTGTCAATTGGTCTTGCAATACTTGGTAGGTCTCTAACTGCCTTGACATTACTTGTCTTTCCTATGTTATCAAAATTGATATGACATAGTCTCTTGTGCCATAACCAACTATCATCTACTTTTGCAACAAAACAACTAACATCAGAATTGAGCTGAAAAAAATTACCTTTTGTTTTAGAGCCTGATGTAATAATGTCTCCATCCTTGTTTTTAATGATGCACTTGTTTTCTTTGAACTCCAAATGATAACATTTTTCAAGTAGTTTTCCAACACTCAGCAAGTTATGATGTAATCCATCAACATATAGAACATCATCTGTCTTGTTCTTTCCATCCAAAGTGATAGAACCTCTGCCTATGATAGGTTTAGGAGTGTTATCTCCAAATCTAACCATACCACCTTTGTATTTGTCTAAATGAACAAATCTGTCTTTGTCACCTGTCATATGATGGAATCATCCACTGTCAATGATCCAATTAGTTATGATGTCTGCTTTGGAAATTAAGGCTAACTCTTGTTCTTCTTTTTCATCTGCAATGTCCATTTCCTCAAGCAACCTTTCCATGTCTCTAAGGGCAACGAATCCAATTTCATTTTCTCCTGAATCTTCATCAGTTACAGCTTCTTCAGCATGATAACATTCCTTCTTATATTTGGGTTTGTAATCAGATCTGAACTTCTTGACTCTTGTGGGACACTTAGATGCAAAGTGACCAATCTTGTTACATGAAAATCATTTTAATGGAAGTTGTCCTTCATATTTTACTTTTCCTTTCTTTTCTCTATTAGCAATCATAGAAATGATTTCTTCTAGTTCTTCATCAACTTCTTCTTTCTCATTATGACTGGAAATGTGTAAGGATTTCTTACCATGGACTGAGGCTTTGAAAGTTGTTTCACTTTTGGGTTTAGTCTTTAATCTTGATATCTCAAATGTCTTCTTCTTATATTTATCCACCATTGTTTCTGATTCCAGAGACTACTTCATTTATCCTTTGATTGTAAGCTTTAATGTTCTCTTCAAGAAACATCTCAAGACTATTGTATTTCTTTTTCCATGTCTTCCTGCGTGCATTCTTTGCTTGAATATCTCCTTCAAACATATCTTCTAAATACTTCCATATGATATATGCTCTGTCAATTTTATTGATCTCAGAAAATTCACTATCAGATAAGGCGCTGATTAGGGCTTCTTTGGCAATTGCATTATTGGTAAATGTTTCCTTTTGTCTATTAGTCGCATCATCCTTTGCAAGGTCTTTCAGAGATGGAATTACAACTTCTTGTGTAGCAATTTCAAAGATCTCAAAGCCAACACACTATAGATGTGTTATCAATTTTTTTTTGCAATCCCGATAAATTTCTCCATCAAAATTAGGGCTTTCATTTCTAAAGTAAGAAATCTAATCTACCTTAAGCTGTTAGGCTTCTTCTCCAAGGCACTTGGCTCTGATACCAACTGTTAGAATAGTCCCAAAGGATAACTGAGAGGGGGGGTGAATTAGTTATCAATAACTTTAATTATTTTTCTTCTTTAACTTCATAATACAAAAAAGTAAATGCTCAATCAAATAACATAGTACACAACACACAATTTGATTACGGGGAAATCAAATGGTAAAAACCCCGGTGGGAATTAGTACCCACAATGAACTATACTTGTTTATAGTAATCCCTGTTAGAAGATATTTCAACCCTGTTAGGAGTTGTACTTTACAATGCAATAAGTATAGTGACCTGGTTAAAGGTTGGACCCTGTTAGGAGTCTTTTACAAATAACCCTATTAGGGGTGGTGGACTCATTGTCAAAAATCTCACTACTTGATGGTGAAGGCTACAACCTTCTATATAATAGATATGCACTATATCTGATGATGAACTATAGAGTAGACCTGCTATCTTGATTAGTTCCAGTGTATTACAATCTTTCACTTCTTCTTCACATAGACTCTTGATGAATTAACCAACTCTGATAATCTTCTCTGTACATCTTTCTTCTCTTTTCATATCATTCACACTTAGCGTATCAGAATTGATTTTTTATAAGTATCTTACTCGAAGTATGAGATCATGGGACCTATAAGACAACTCTTCATAACATCCTTCTCAGCTCTACTAAGCACGCAAGCATTATTACAACCGCACAAGTATAAACTGAATAGACGCGACGCTTCACTAAGTTGGCCTCACCAATTTATCTCTAACTTAGCAATCCTCTTGAAACATGTTTGGTGCCTTTAGATCAATATCATCAACTCATAAATAATCATGAATATACACACGCATATCCTGAAGATAGGCACAACTCAAGAAATACGTTACATACATCAGCTCTAAATAGATGCTCTTACAGAACTGCAACTGCCAATAACAGAATTACACAACTTGACTAAAACATCATATCTAGATCTGCGTGTATAAATATAACATAATAAACATGTCAAAAACATGTATCTAACCATGCAAGTCTTCATGTCATCATTCTGATAAGTACATACAGAATTACTACTATGTATTATATGTTGTCATCAATGACAAACATACAATCAATCAACTGCTTAGAATCAAATCTCCAACATTTGTTTATCTACCATGGCCTTATACCATTTAAATATCTTGAATGCTTCAGATTTATCTTTTAAAAACATAACTATCATCATTCTAGAGTAAGCATCAATAAAGAGAATAAAGTATCTATCTCCATAATAACTCTTTGTCCTTATGGGTCCACATAAATCAGTATGGACTAATTTTAGAATTACATCATATGTATGGGTTTTGCTTTTGAAACTAGACTTTGTCATTTTACCTTTTTGACATTTTTTACACATGATGTTGTCAGGCTTGGTCATTGTCGGTAAACCTCTGACATTTCTCTTTTTGCTAATTTTCATCATGTTGTCAAAGTTCACATGACACAGTCTTTTTTTCCATAACCATATGTCTTCATTTGTAGCAATCAAACAAGTGGAGTTAGTATCATTTAGATAGAATAAGTTACATTTTTTCTACTCACCAGTACCAATCAGATTTCTAGATTTGTTGAAGCTCTTTGCCTTTTTGTTTTCAAATGCTACTTTGTGACCTGAATTATTTAACTGAGAAACACTTAATAGATTATAATTCAATCCATTTACCCAATAAGAATTCTCACACTTTATCTATTTATTCAACATTATTGTTCCTCTACCTTCAACTAGACAAGGTGTGTCATTTTCCATTCTTACTGATCCACCCTTGTAGTATTTAAAAGTCTCAAACTTTTGCTTATCACTGGTCATATGATGAGTGCAGCCACTATCTACGATCCAAACATCATTTTTGCTAATTTTAGATATGAGAGTTGTTTCTACATACCTTTCTTCATCATCATCTGAATCATCCTTTACAGCCACAAACACCATCTCGATATCTTCATCAGATTCAATGCCAGCATCATCATCCTTGCATTTTTCTAGGTAGCTGACCTTCTTTCCTTTGTCCTTATAGTCTCATGGATCTCTTCTTTTTGATTGTCGGTAGCTTCTGTAATCACCTCTGTCAGACTTCTTCTCAAAAGATCTATCATTACTTCTGTCATCTTTTCTTCTGTTAGTACATCTTGTAGCAAAGTGTCCAATCTCTTTACAATTAAAGCATACAAGTGGTAACTTGTATTTGTATTTACCTTTGCTTCTCTGCATTCTTCTAGCCATAAGTTCTTCTATTTCATCTAGATCTTCTTCTTCACTTTCACTTTCACTGTCTCTTTTAGATGAGTGTCTATGACTTGATTTGCTCATTTTCATAGAAGACTTAAATGCAGACTCTGTGTTTGGTAAGACACTATTATCAAAGTTATTCATCTTAAATGAAATTAGTCTTCCAATTAAACTGTCTAGAATAACATTGCTATTTGCTACTGCTCCCATTTCTTGAATGGAAGATACTCTAATAGCATAAGTAGGTAGTAAGATTCTTAGAATTTTACTTACCACTGTATCTTCTTCTAGTACACCTCCAACTCCTTGGATAGCATTAACTACCTCTTTAATTCTTGTCCTATACTGAGTGATGTTCTCTCCTTTCATTTTTAGATCATCAAACTTTCCTCTAAGGCTTTCTGTCTTGGCTCTTAAAATATTTTTTTCACCACCATGTACAAGCTTCAATTTGTCCCACATCTTCTTTTTAGTCTTGCATTCTTTGACATCTTCAAATTCAGCATCGGAGAGTGAGGAAGCAAGCTCTATCATCATGCCATTATGTTCATGCTTCTCTGTCATTTTCTCAACTCTTGGTGCTCCTGTGGGAAACACATATTCAGTTTAAAGGAATTGAGTAACATCATTACCAATACCTGATAAGTGGAGCCTTATCCTACTTTTCCATGAAGCAAAATTATATTTGTTCAACTTGGGCACATCTCGTCATTTCATCTTGTGATCTTTCACTTAGGTCTTGAAACCTCCCTTCTAAGCACACAAGCTCTGATACCAATTGTTAGTAATAACTGGGAGTGGAGGTGAATCAGTGGCCTCAAAAACTTATCCTTAATCTAACCACCAATCAAATAAACCTTAGATTATTATGTCCCTACAAGATACATGTCATGAAATACTTATAATGATTAACTGTCTGTCGGTTTTCCTTGTCTGTCCTTATTCTCCTTGATTACCGATAGGCAGTATAACTATTTACCGAAATACAGTAAATATGTAGAGTATACCAATAAATCCATAAATGCATATGTGAAATGTAAAATAGTAAAGTAATCAACCATACACACATAACACAGATTTTAACGTGGAAACCCTGTTAAGGGAAAAAACTACTGGGACCGGTACCCCAAATTTTCACTCTTCTGAAGTGAGCCCTGTTAAGAGCCACCCTTATTAAAGGTTACAAACACACTATTAGGTGTGACCTTGTTAGAGGATTTTACACATATAGGTTGTCACTTAGTATCGGGCATCTAATGTTGTCATCCTTGAATCAGCCTCTCTCTTAGACCGTCAATAGGCATCGGTCATATCTAATGCTACTTTCATGAATCAACCTTTTTGGCACTCCTTGGGATGTACCTCAATATATAGAAGACTGTTAATTCCTACTCTGTTAAGAGACTTAATGCTTCAATGGTTAAACTGAAACAAAATGACTTGTTTCTAATTCAACTTGAATTGCATATTTTCAGATCTATTTAAGTACATTACCTCTCTGATCAATGTATCAATTCAATTCTTTTGTGCTCCATACTTTCTGCTATGTGATGTTGTCTTCAGTGTTTGTTAGTGTTTGTGGAATCCCTTAGCTCTCCTTCAGCTTGATTGATCAATACTGCATGAAGTTGATCTTCATCAGTTTCTCTTCAGCATCCTCTTTTCATTAACTCCCCTTAATCCCTTTTCCGTGAATGTTAATACAAAAATGAATTAAACTTGTCTCTTATATGGACATGATATTCAGTGTTTCTTGATTCTTGATTCTTGACATGAAAAAAAATCCAGCCAATTTGATTTAAAGTATAACTCCTAATTTATCTCGTAGTTATCTTTATGCCAACTATACAAATCTTCTTTAAATCAATCACTTAACTCTGGTCGAATAAAAAAAAGAAAACAACCAGTTAAGTCCATCTTTAGCTCTTTCCAGCGGCATATTTTTTTATTTTGTGAACTCTCTATTTCGTCATTCAACTCTTCAGTTAGTCGTCGGTTACAACTGCTAGTTGCGTCAGTGTGACTTTAGTTAGCTTCGGGATCTCCGTCCATTGGGAAACTCTACTTTTAGCTCATTGGGCATCCTGTAGTTTTTCTTCATCGAGAAACATTGTCTTCTGCTCATTGGGTATCACTGTGACTTTTCTTCTTTTCCTTTACTGATGGTGTGGACTCTGTCGGTGTTATCTATCACTTAGTGAATACTTGACTTTTATGCATTGCTGAAAGCATAACCTTTGTTCAATTGATTGTTTGAAGTCTTTTGACATTATGTACATGACCGTATAGATGATATCAAGTTGACATCAATGAAAATACAAACCATTAACTAATTTAATGCCTTGCATTATCTTCAACTTAACATTATCAAACATTTAATCAGTTACATGTCATCAACGGGTAGGTGAACAGCCCGCTGGAGGAAAGGATGGGGCTGGGGTAGATGGATATGATGATGGTGAGGATGATGGAGGGGACGGAGGAGGGGGGATGAGAGGGCAGCTGAGAGTGGTGGCTTAGAGGTGACAGGGACAGTTACATGTTCCTCTTGATATGGCACTGCTAGGGATACAGGGACAGGGGACACCACCACAGGGGACATGACCACAGGGGACACTGCCACAGGTGATACCAAGACAGGGGCCATAGGTGCAGGAATAGGTTCAGGAATCTCATATGCCTTTACATGGAAAAGGTCCACCAGCAGGGTATGTGGCTCAAGATGTTCATGACACCATTATCGTAGACTGAGATAGCCTGCAGACAAAGTTGGGAGGGGTACATGGGTTGTTATCCATGGTGTAGATATCTAAGTGTGGGGTAAAGATAGAGTTGGCCCAAGTACATGGATTGTTAGCAGGGGAGATAGCATAGGAAGATAGTGCATAGAGTGCACTGGATACACTATAGGCCCATGTGGATACAGGGGAGTTTACTGTGATTGAGACTCATACTAGGCTCATAGCAGGGGGTCAACAGATGGAGCAGTTATAGCAGCAGTTAGAGGCTTTGAGAGTGGAGTTGCATGGGATGACCCAGGAGAGACACCTATCAACTCAGGTTAGATGAGTATAGGGGATAGCAAGAGATCATTGTACAGGTTATGACAGGGCCTAGGGTGATGCAGGTAGTGCAAGAGGCTTTCACTACACATATATGGGAGATGAGGGTATTCTGAGAGATGGAGTACTATTGTTAGTTGTATTATGAGGTTGTACTAGAGGGCTAGAGGGCCACAGAATTTAGCAAGAGATCTACATCACAAACTACAAGTGGAGGGCTTCACAAGCCTCAGTCGAGATGAGACCTTTGCAAGATAAAGGGGGTGATTGGACAGGAGGGGCAGTGCCATGCTCACAACCAACCTCATGAGTCACCTCAGTTAGTTTTGATAGACATGTAATTTTGATATTTGAGCATCTATATGTACAGTATTATTTTGGTGTATACATGTATATGGACACTTTGACATTGATGAACTTTTATGAGACACTTGATATATACAGCTATGTTGTTAATTATCCTATCTTGTATGATGTGTATGATTCCTATATGTATATGATGTTGGATATATGATGGATAATCATATGAGAATGACATATGTGTGATGTAGGGATATGTGTATTTACGATGTGGTTATGTGTTTAATGATTTATATGAAAATGGATGCATTTATATATTATGGATGTCATGTGAATGTATAATGTGTAATGTAATATGGTGTAAATGAATGCAATGTGGAATAATGATTTGATTAATACTATATAATGAATAATTCTCTCAAGATAATGTCTAATGATTAATGATGATGAATAAATGCAACGTAATGATTAATAATTATTGTATAAGAATTAATGCAAACTAATAATTAATGTAAAATAATGACTAATGATTAATGAGATAATGATTAATGTAATGAAATGCATATAGATAATTACGATGAATTGAAAGTCAAAACTTAAACTCATCATTAGGTATCAGATGCAACTAAATGAAGACTCTAATGAGGAAAATTTGTTTTTGTGTGTATCAACCAAAACTAAGAGGATCATGTAGCTATCTTTAGAGGGAAGGGATAAATAGGAATCGTGCCCAGAGTAAAAAAAGGTAACATGACTTTAACTAATATGCAACCTAACTACATGATTTTTGTGGAATCATATTGTGTTAATGTTGGAGAGAAAACCCTAGTTTCATTTTGCAAAAGGAGGTATGCATGATGTGTTAGAAAACACAAGTGACATTGTTCCTTTGTGTGGATGATACTCTCAAATAAATACTTTGTTAGGAGCATAGATGTAATATTTCAGTCATGATGGTACCAATGAAATGTTACTCATGGGAGGGTTTAGTGCACCCAAATTTTTTTAAGGATTTGGTGGTATGTGTATAAATTCTTCCCTTAGTAAGGCATATATAGCCATGACTATATATAATACAAAAGTGCACTAAATAGCTATGAAAAATAGATCATACCACAAATGACATGTATTCCAATAGAAACCTTTCATGACAAACCAAGATATCAAAGATCGAGGAAATCATGAGGAGGATATATTAGAACACAAATAAAATCAACAGAAAGGAATCATGACCAAGCAATCATTCAGTCCAAAATTTATTTCCATGAACATGATTATGTGATGGAGGATTGATAAGTTGACGCCAAAAGGATGCATCCTACTAGAAAAATATTGATTGATGTTGAAACAGGCATTCGCTGGCAATTCTTATGGATGGAATAAAAGCTAAGAAATTGAAACTGTCAGTTGATTTTGAGAATGTTTGTGATCACTATGTCTGGGAAAAAGCTCAATATCTTGGGGTAAGCACAGTCGTGTAGGAATAAATTATTATTGTGGAGGCGAAGACATGGTGGAAAGTGAAAGGAAATCTATCTACACAGATATGGATAGTGTGATGGATTTATTAGGAAAATATGTTGGATGTTGTGGAAGGGATGGTCCAAATAGATGATGGATCTGACTACACATGGCACCTAAAATAGGTTTTCACCATGTTACTTATCCATTGCACCACCAGAGTAGTTTTCACAAATGGACGATTTTATTTCTCTTTCTCTTTTTTGTTTTTTTTATTATTTTTGGACTTTTGTTTCTTTTCTAATTTTTTGGATTTTGTGTTGCTGAATTTCTGTTGTACAAAGGAATACTGACAAACTACACATAGAATAACTTGAGTTGTACAATATTAATAGAACCAAGGATGGGAAATCCCTCTTGGGTTCCAATGTGATAAGATCCAGACCTGAATTTAGATGTAACCACAAAGGGCCCCAACCCGTTAGGCACAAACTTTCCCTTCTTTTCACGGTTCTAGAGGTTCTTCATATTATGTTGTAGGAGAAGATCACAAACTTCAAACTCATGAGGTTTGATCCTCTTGTTGAACTATAAGCATAGGAAATTATAATACACATAGAGGTGGTTTAGGGAATTAATTCATCTTTCATCAAGGAGTTCAAGCTCTTGCAAGCGAGAAACTTGGGATTCTTCTTTGGACACTATATTCTTCAAGGAGATTCTGAGGGAAGGGAGCTCAATTTTGATAGGGATAATAGCCTTAGTACAATGGACAAGGGTGAATGGAGTGGCTCTGGTGGGGGTACCGATGGAAGTGTGGTAGGACTAGAGGGTGGGATTTAGGTGAAGGTGTCAATCATGGCCAGCTTCATCGACTGTCTTTTTGAGGATTTTTAAGATGGTTTTGTTGGTAGCCTCTGCTTGACCATTTCCTTGTGGAAAGTATTTGGAAGATGAGTGTTGGGTAATGCCAAATTTCTTATAGAGTTTTGTGACATCCTTAATATTGAATGAGTTCCTATTATTGGTGATAATGTTATGAGGAATGTCATAACGATAGATAAGATAGTTCAAAATGAACTTTGAGATCTATTTTCCAGTTGTATAAGTAAGAAAGATAGCCTCAACTCATTTTATGAAGTACTCTGTAGCAGCAAGGATGTATTTATGGCCATTGGAAGAATTTGGAAATATCTGGCCAACAAGGTTGATTTCCCAAGGGGAAAAAGGCTGAGGTGTGATGTTAGGTTGGAGGGATTGGGAGGGAGTGTGTATCAGATCACCATGCTACTGATAGGGCACCCATTTCTTTTCATAGTGATAGGCATCTTGCTCCATAGTAGGCCAATAGTATCCAATGCATAGAAATTTCTTGGTCAAGGTGAGTCCACTAGAATGGGCCCCACAGATCCCTTGGTGTACCTCGTCTAACAACATTTATGCTTTGTCTAAATTCAGACACCTTAGAAGAGTTCCATCAAAGTGTTTTTGAAACAAGGTGTCACCAAGGATTGTGTAGCGTGAGGTTTGGCGGATGATGTTTTTGCGTTGATTTGGGGTGAGGGTAAGGGGAATGATCTTATCTTTTAGGTAGGAATAAATTTCTCAGTACCAAGGGGAATTAGGATTAGCAATTTCACACACCATCTTAGTCTTCAGTTGGTCATGGGAAGGGACCATAATATTCTCAATGAGAAACTCACATGGTGAACTCTGTTTAGGCATGGAGATCAAGGATCCAATTGTTTCCATTGCATCTACTACTTAATTTTTTGTCCTGGGAATTTTTTGGAAGACAATTTATACAAACTTTTGTTTCACATCTTCAACCATGCGGCGGTGAGGAAGAAATTTGTCATCTTTTTTTTGATATTCATCCAAAACTTGGTTCATAACTAACTGAGAGTCACCAAGAACATGTAAATAAGGAATTTTACACTTGACGGCTTGGCAAAGTCCAATCACCAAGGCTTCATATTCTGCAATATTTTTTGTGCATGGAATTTGCAGTTTGTAAGATTTAGGGATGAGATCCCCTTGAGGTGTGACAAATAGAACACTTGCCCCCAAACCTTTCTGTGTAAAAGGTCTATCAAAGTAAATCTTCCATGGGATACTTGGGGTTATATGGAGAAAATATTCATCTAGAAAATATTTGATGATTGGATGGTCCTCTTGAACAGGTGCTTTAGCAAACTCATCTACAATTACTTGTCCTTTAATAGCTTTATGATCCACATAAGCAATTGATGGAAGTGCTCCAAGGTGTGCTTGCACATACACTATCTAGGACTCTTCTTGTCCTAATCTTCTTAGGATCCAAATCTCACTTCTAGGACCCTAATATTCTTAAGTCTCTAATACTAAGACTAACCTAACTCAATTCCAAGAGTTAGTCTCCTTGTGCTTAACCTTGAAGGATTTCCAATCAATAAAATTACTTCCAAACTTCACTCTTTCATGGATGATTCCAAGTAAAAACTCTTCATAAGGACTTCACCAGTGCTGCAAGGGTTGTGTCCACCATAAAAAACATCCCTTTGACATCCTTCCAACTCCATTGGAATGGGTCTTCAAACTCCAATCAGTCGAGTCCAAGATCAACTCTTCTTTTGGTCATATTAGGCCTAATTGCACAATTAGCCCTATCTAGAGGATTTTTCTGGATTCTTTCCTAAAACTTATAAATAACCCCAAAAACTAAATTGAGACTCAAGTACCCTTTTCTAGGACCTTGAATATTTTTGAGGTCTTAGGCTCCTAGGTCATCCGTATAGTAGTATCCTATAATATAGGGAAAATAGGGCTAATTTGGTTCATAATATGTAGTCTACTGATTTCTACCTAGAAATCTATCTAGATGGATTGTAAAATACCTAAGCTCTCTTCTAGGTATCTATAGGACCTTAATGCTTCTAAAACCACACTTGGTTTGAATCTCTCAAACACTCCCTTGCACATGCACTCAAATTTCTCCCTATCATACACCTAACTGGACACTCATTGCTCGCCTAGGGCATGACTTTAAAATTAGCAACCTGGCTCTCCAAACCTCCTACTTGAGTATTTAGACTATACAAAGGCTCCCCTACAATATTTATCTAGGCCATGGTTATTTCCACAGTAATATTCTATAGGGGAGCCATGAAACCAAAAACCACTATGTCTCCTACAACAACTATACTAGTTTCAAAATGATTTACAAAACCTATCTACTCTACTCAAAAAAAAAATTCCACTGACTGAAAAAACTCTTAGAACTATCTTCACAACACAGATACAACACTGGAACAAGCTATTCAATCCATTCAAACACTTCCTCACTCAAAATAAGTCAACTGTTATAGAAAACTAGAACACATAGCTTCTATTCACTTCAAAAATTATAGTTTCACACACCATGACTTGGTAAATGGGATCTTCCTTTCCTTAACATTCCATGCCCATTATTATATTCCATTATGGTAACTACCCATAATATTTCCTTGAAGGCAATCCATTTTTTTTCATGCAACATTAAAAGTTGCTAAGCAACTTTATGACAACTTTTGCAACTTCTTGCATAGTTATGATTGTGGGTCTCAATTCAACCTAGAATAGTGTAGAATGAATATAGGAACCATTTTAAGCACTATACTACCCTTTCCCAAGACTTAAATTCTTTTAGAAACTTTTGAACCCATTTTCCCACCTTAGGCCTAAACAAGCACTAACTACTAGAAAGTAATAAAAACTAGATTGGATTGAGCACTAACTACTAATCCATCTAGTTACACACTTTGAAAGACCTTCTAAGGTAAAAATTAAAAGATACTAACTTGGATAGGGTCGTTAAAAGACAAAATTTTAACAAGATTGGGAAGTTTCCTAGGTGCTCTTGCACCATCCTCCCCAGATGAAAAAGCTTCAATCCATCCTTAAATTGAGTAAGTTGGAATCCACTCCCAAATTCTTGAATTCAGTCTCCTTGATCCAAGTTGCCTCTGCATCTTATTTTCCATACCACTTAACCAAGTGTTCATAATAGGTTCTCTATCTAGTCTTCTTATAGGCCCTGGAGTCAAGTATCTTTTCTACCTTCTGAGGTGGAGTAGGGGTCAAATTCAGGTCTTCTACCTCCTTTATGACCTTTGTAAGGCTCTGGTCTAGATCTAGGTTTATTCCTTTGTACATAACCAAATCTACTACATTGAACACCTGAGATAAACCACTATCCTATAGTAGCTCCACCTTGTATGCATTGGTGCCATATTTGGCCAATATAGTACATGGGTCAATTCTTCTCATCTGTAACTTATGGGGCACTCCTTTCTGCAATCTTGCCTTGTTGAGATGGACCATCACTAGATCCCCAACTTGGAATTGGACATCCATTTTTCTCTCATCCACTATGCTCAATGGAAACCCATGTATTCAAAATACCTCCTTGAAGAATAGGTGAGCTATTTAACTTGCATCATGGGTTTTCTTGTAGGGTACACAGTGTGCCATCTTACTGACTCTATCCACAATAAAATTAATTCTATTCATTTTCCATTTAGTATTAGGTAAACCCACCACAAAATCCATCCTCAAACATTCCCATGGTCTACATGGGATGGGAAGAGGTTGGTAAAGGCTTACATTGGAAGAGGTACATTTTTGTTTCTAGCATATAACACAACTTTCTACATACTTCCTAATGTCCAAATTCATCTTAGGCCAAAATTAAAACCTCTAAACAAATTCTTGGGTCTTATTTACACCGAAATTCCCACTAAGTGCACCATTGTGTTTCTCTTGGATTAGATACTCTCTTATAGACCCTCTAGGAACACATAATTGACTTCCTTTAAACAAAGGATCACTGTGCAAAGTATATTTAGAGAATTCACTATGAAAATGATTCTTGTATTCTTGACATACCTTATAGATGTCTACAAAGTCTTCAACTGCTCCATATAGGTCTTTGAAGTTGTCAATACCCATGCTCTGCAGGTGTATCTCATGAACTGTCATGGCTCTTCTACTTAGGGCATCTGTTACCTTATTTTGCAATTATTTTTTGTGCTTAATTTTGAAGGTGTATGCTTGTAGATATTCCACCCATTTCATATGTTTATGATTGAGCTTGTCTTAATAATTCAGGAAACTCAGTGCTTGATTGTCTAAATAGACTATAAATTCCTTTGGAAGAAAGTAGTGCCTCCACTTCCTCAGTGCTTGGACTAGATAATACATCTCTAAGTCATAAGAAGAGTACTTCTTGGCTTCACTTAGTTTTTCAGGGTGGAAATCCACTGGTCTTCCCTCTTGGCTCAAGACAACACTAATAGCTACATTGCTAGCATCACATTCCATTGTGAATAGCTTCTCAAAGCTTGGAAAAATTAGGATTGGTTGAGTAGCAATCTTCTTCTTCAATAACTCAAATCCCTCGTTAGCTTTCTCATTCCACACAAACTTAGGTTTTAGTCCACCTTTGATATTAGCTAACATAGGAGCACAAATTGCACTAAACTTATTTATTAACTTCCTATAATACTATGCTAAGCCATGAAAACTTCTTACCTTAGTTGTTGTTCTTGGAGTAGGCTAATTGAGAATGTCTTCCACTGTGCTTGGATCCATCTTTAGATTGCCTTGAGATAGCATAAACCCAAGGTAAACTAGCTCTTGTTTCATGAATTCACATTTCTCTAAGTTTGTCATCAACTTCTCATCATGTAGCTTCTTGAAAACTATTTGTAGATGTCTGAGGTGTTCTTCTCTTTTCTTACTATAGATGAGTATGTCATCTAAGTATACTACCCCAAATCTTCCTATGTAGCCCTTAACCTGACTACATTCATTAATATCATGAATGTGGATGGGGAATTGGAAAGCCAAAATGGAATTAAAAATCACTCATACAGTCCTTCTGTGGTTTTGAAGGCTATTTTCCATTCATCCCCTTCATTAACTCTAATTTGGTGGTATCCACTCTTCAACTCAATTTTTGTGAAAAATTTGGCTTCTCCTAGACAATCTATTAGGTCTTTTATCCTAGGGATAGGGAACCTATACCTAATGTTTATCCTATTTATTTCTCTTGAGTCAGTACATAGCCTCCAAGTTCCCCCCTTTTTGGGTGCTAAGACAGTGGGTACGACACAAGGACTAGTGTTTTTCCTAATGAGACCTTGGCTTAGGAGTTCTTGGATTTGTCTAGCTATTTTCTCATTTTGTTGAGGATTGATTTTATAGGATACCTTATTAGGAAGGGTAGCTCCTAGGAGAAATTTTATTTGATGACTTAAATCTCTCTTATAGGTTAGGGTTGATGTTTTTCCATCACTCACAATGCCTTCATAATTTTGCAGCATCTCCTGCACTTCCTTTGGCAATTTTGTCTCCTTGGTTCTTTTGTCTTCAATTTATTCTCTTGTCTTTAACACAAGTGCAAAACCAACTCCCTCTCCTTCATTTAAGGCTTCTAAGAACTCTTTCTCATTGACCATAAGGAAATTGGGGCTAGATTATTACATCTCTAAATCCTCTAACAGTGACTGTATTTTGAATGTCACATTGTCCTTAAAAGAATATGAATTCATTACTCCATCATGCATGGCATATCTGTCAAATTTCCATGGTCTACCTAGGAGTAGGTGACATGAATCCATAGGTAGGACATCACATAATACTTTTTCCTTATATATCCAAATTGAAAACCCCACCCAAGCTTGTTCATTGACAAGGACATGTTGTCCTTTATTCAACCAAGTAACTTTATATGGGCTGGTGTGGGGTATCCTTTTCATATTCAACTTTTTAAATGCCTCCTCTAACCCTATATTGTCACTAGACCTTGATTCTATGATGACTCTACAAAATTTACCAATCATCTTGCATTTCACTCTAAACAGTGATCTCCTTTGACTAGGTTCTTCTTTCACTGGCTCCTTAATCAAATTTCTCCTCATCATTAAGTTCTCACCTTCCTCTGACTCTAAGGGTGCTTCAGGGTTGTTACCTCCACCACTATTTTCATCTTGAACATATTTTACCCTTTTATCACTTCCTTGGGAAGTAGTGCCTTTCTCTGGACACCTATATGCAGGGTGTCCCATCTAGTTGTAGTGGTATCATTTCATATTTGCAAAGTAGTTACCCCTACCTTGGCTATTTTTTCTTGCCCTACTGTTAGAGTTCCTTCCTCTATTTTAATTACCTTTATTGGAGCCTCCTTTTTTCTCAGTGATCCTAGTCTCTCCTTGACTCTTTGGTTCATGACTTCGTCCACCATATCTACCTCTCTATCCTTTATTATCTCTTCCCTTACCTCTACCTCTGGTGGTACTAGAATCTTGCTTCTTCCTTAGCTTCTCTTCTACCTTGATTGCAATTTGGTAGCAATTTTGGATAGTATCAGGAGTCAAGAGACTCATTTCATCTTTTATGGTCCACTAGAGACCATTAAGGTATCTAGATACCTTCACTTTCTCATCTTTTGCAACTCTAGACCTCATGCAAAGCCTTTGAAACTCTTCAGTGTAAGAGTTCACATCCAAGTCTTTCTTCCTTAGACTTTGTCTTCTTTTATGTAATTGGATTTCATAATCCTCAGGGACATAAGCATCTCTGACCATTGAAACCATAGCTTTCCATGTAGCAATGGGATTATTTCCTTCCTTCTCTCTCTCATCTTGTGTAAACTTCCACCAAGTGAGTATAGACCCTCTTAGTCTGGCTTTAGATACTTTGCCTTTTGAGCCTCAGTGATGCCATCACTCTCAAAGTTATTTTATAGTCCTTCTATCCAATCTAGGACTACCTCTAGTTCCATCTTTCCACTAAAGATAGGAACTCCTTCTAGTGCTTTACCACTTATATCCTTTAATGCTTTCAAGAATGGCTCCTTAGTAAGGACGGGGTCAGCTTTAGGTAATTCATCATCTATGGAAATCTCCTTCCCTTTCCCTTCAACCTTATCCTTTACTTCTTCAGTCTTCACATCCACTTCATCTACCTTTTGCTCTAATTGAGCCAATCTGTCTCTGAGCATCCTATTCTCTACTTCTTTCTCATCTACCTTCTTTCCCAATACTACATTTTTCACCATTGTAGATTCTCCTACTGACTCTTATAGTTGGAACATTCACCACAAGCCTGATCAAACAAGCTCTAATACCAATCTGATGGAAGTGCTCCAAGGTGTGCTTGCACATACACAATCTAAGACTCCTCTTTTCCTAGTCTTCTTAGGATCCTAATATCACTTCAAGGACCCCAATAGTCTTAAATCTCCAAGCCTAAGATTGACCTAACTCAACTCCAAGAGTTAGTCTCCTTGTGCTTAACCTTGAAGGATTTCCAATCAGTAAGATTACTTCCAAACTTCACTCTTTCCTGGATGATTTCAAGTAAAAACTCTGTTAGAATAGTCCCAAAGGATAACTGAGAGGGGGGCATGAATCAGTTATCAATAACTTTAGTTCTTTTTCTTCTTTAACTTCAGAATACAACAAAGTAAATTCTTAATTAGATAACATCGTACACAACACACAATTTGATTATAGGGAAACCAAATGGTAAAAACCCCGGTGGGAATTAGCACCCACAATGAACTATACTTGTTTATAGTAATCCCTATTAGAAGATATCTCAACATTGTTAGGAGTTGTACTTTACAATGTAATAAGTATACTGACCTGGTTAAGGGTCGGACCCTGTTAGGATTCTTTTACAAATAACCCTATTAGGGGTGGTGGACTCACTGTCCAAAATCTCACTGCTTGATGGTGAAGGCTACAACCTTCTGTATAACAGATATGCACTATATCTAATGATGAACTATAACATAGACCTTCTATCTTGATCAGTTCCGGTGCATTACAATCTTTCACTTCTTCATCACATAGATTCTTGATGAATGAACCAACTCTGATAATCTACTCTGTACATCTTTCTTCTCTTTTCATATCATTCACACTTAGCGTGTCACCTTTGACTTGCTATAAGTATCTTCCTCAAAGTATGAGATCATGGGACCTGTAAGACAACTCTTCATAACATCCTTGT
>MU223735.1:3010794-3026342 GCA_018584345.1 Thuja plicata
TTTTATAGGACCAATCATACTCATTTCAAATTCATTCTACATTTATTTTGCAAATGTTGTACTGAGCTTGTCATTACCTCCAAAGATAATGTCATCAACAAATATGGCAACTAATAGTAATCCATCAAGTGTCTCCCTTGTGAATAGGTTATAATCTACTACTCCTTTCTTGAATCCAATCTTGGTAAGATAACCATCAAGTCTCTTATACCATGCTCTTGGGGCCAGTTTAAGACCATAAAGTGCTTTCTTCAATTTGCATACCATGTCTGGTTCATCTGAAAGACTACAACCTTTAGGCTGTTCAATGTAGACTTATTCATTCAAATCACTATTTAGAAAAGCTGATTTTACATCCATTTGATAAACTTTAAAGTCTTTGAATGTAGCATATGCCAAAAACAATTTAATGGCTTCTAGTCTACTCACAGGGGAAAATGTATTAGTGTAGTCTATTCCTTCTCTCTGCGCATATCCTTTGCATACCAATCTTGCTTTGTTTCTTACTATTATACCATCTTCATTCATCTTGTTTCTGAATACCCACTTTGTTCCAATCACATTTTTTTCACTGGGTCTAGGGACCAATTCACATGCATCATTTTTAATTATCTATTCTAATTCTTCTTTCATTTCATTCTTCCAATCAGAATCATTGCAAGCATCTTCAACACTTAAAGGTTCAATCAATGAAAGAAAACATACCTCTTCATCCATTGCTAGACCTTTTGCTTTTGATCTAGTCAAAACACTGTTTCTCTGATCTCCAATGATGTCATCTTTAGAGTGGTATCTAGATGTGAATTTTGGAACCTTAGGTGTGTCTTCTTCTTATGTAATCTATGATTCTTCTCTGCTTGATTCAGGTTCATTGCATGAGACATCAATGCAATCAAACATTTCTACAATAACAGTATCTTTGTTGCTAGGCCTGGGTTCATCTTCAATCATAGGTGCATATTCATAGTACCTCTCTTGAACCATAAAATTTTCATCAATCTTAACATGTGTGCTTTCAATTATCTTCTTTAATCTCAAATTGAAACATCTATATGCTTTGATTTTAGTAGAATAACCAAGGAAAATACTTTCATCACTTCTGGCATCAAACTTACCAACACCATCATCTCTCTTGATGTAGTACTTGCTACCAAAGATTCTAAAATACTTTACTGTAGGTACATTTCCAAACCAAAGTTCATAGGGTGTCTTATCTGCGTCTGGCCTCAATTGAGTTATATTGATATTATATACTGTTGTGTTCACTGTATCTCTCCAATAGGTGTGCGCAACTTTTCCTTCAATCATCATAGTGTGTGTTGTATCAAGTATGATCCTATTCCTCCTTTCTACAATCCCATTCTATTGAGGGGTTCTAGGTGCACTCAACTATCTTTTAATACCATGTTCTTCACAATAATCATAAAACTGATCAGAGATGAACTCTCCTCCTCTATCTGATCTCAGACATTTCAGTTTTAATCTAGATTCATTCTCAACTTTAGCTTTGAATATTTTAAACTTCTCAAAGGCTTTAGACTTCTCCTTTAAGAACTCAACCCACATCATCCTAGAATAATCATCAACAAAAAAAATGAAATACCTTTCTCTATAGTATGATCTTGTTTGGGTAGGACCACACAAATCTATATGCACTAGGTCCAATTTGTTCTCAGCTGAGTTCTGCTTGCTTCTAAAGGAACTCCTTACATGCTTACCCATAACACATTCCCTGCATATTGTGTCAACTGTTCTTGCAATACTTGGTAGGTCTCTAACTGCCTTAACATTACTGATCTTTACTATGTTATCAAAATTGATATGACAAAGTCTCTTGTGCCATAACCAACTGTCATCCACCTTTGCAACAAAAAAAATTACATCATAATTGAGTTGAAAAACATTACCTTTTCTTTTGGAGCCTGATGTAATCATGTCTCCATCCTTGTTGTTAATGATGCATTTGTTTTCTTTGAACTCCAAATGATAACCTTTGTAAAGTAGCTATCCAACACTCAGCAAGTTATGATGTAATCCATCAACATAGAGAACATAATCAGTTTTGTTCTTTCCATCCAAAGTGATAGAACCTCGTGTTATCTCCAAATCTAACCATACCACCTTTGTATTTGTCCAAATGAACAAATCTATCTTTGTCACCTGTCATATGATGAGAGCATCCATTGTCAAAGATCTAATCAGTTATGATGTCTGGTTTGGAAATTAAGGCTAACTCTTGTTCTTCCTTTTCATCTTCAATTTCCATTTCCTCTAGCAACCTTTCCATGTCTCTAAGGGAAACGAATCCAATTTCATCTTCTCCTAAATCTTCATCAGTTACACCTTCTTTATGATAACATTCCTTCTTATATTTGGGTTTGTAATCAAATCTAAACTTCTTGACTCTTGTGGGATACTTAGATGCAAAGTGACCAATATTGTTACATGAAAAACATTTAAATGGAAGTTGTCCTTCATATTTTCCTTTACCTTTCTTTTCTCTTCTAGAAATCATAGAAATTATTTCTTCTAGTTCTTCATCAACTTCTTCTTTTTCATTATGACTGGAGATGTGTAAGGATTTCTTACCATGGACTAAGGCTTTGAAAGCTGTTTCACTTTTAGGTTCAGTCTTCAATCTTGATATCTCAAATGGAGAGATTTTGTTGATCAAGGTTTCTCTCTTGAAGTCTTGTGAGAATTGCATGGTTTCCTCTAAAATACTTATCTTGTTTTCATATTCTGATGTTAAAGTAGTTAGCAGCTTGTCCATTATGTCTTCTTCTGATATTTCTCCACCATTGTTTCTGTTTCCAGAGACTGCTTCATTTATCCTCTGATTGTAAGCTCTAATGTTCTCTTCAGGTAACATCTCAAGACTGTTATATTTCTTTTTCCATGTGTTCCTGTGTGCATTCTTTGCTTGAATATGTCCTTCAAACATATCTTCTGAATACTTCCATATGGTATATGCTCTGTCAATTTTCTTGATATCAGAAAATTCACTGTCAGATAAGGTGCTGATTAGGGCTTCTTTGGCAATTGCATTATTGGTAAATATATCCTTTTGTTTTTTAGTAGAATCATCCTTTGCAAGGTCTTTCAGAGATTGAATTACAACCCCTTGTGTCAAAATTTCAAAGATCTCAAAGCCAACACACTGTAGATGTGTTATCATTTTTTTCCAATCTAGTTAATTTTCTCCATCAAACTTAGGGCTTTCTTTTCTGAAGTAAGACATCTTATCTACCTTAAGCTGTTAGGCTTCTTCTCCAAGGCACTTGGCTCTGATACCAATTATTAGAATAGTCCCAAAGGATAACTGAGAGGGTGGGTGAATCAGTTATCAATAACTTTAATTCTTTTTCTTCTTTAGCTTCATAATACAACCAAGTAAATGCTTAATCAGATAACATAGTACACAACACACAATTTGATTATGGGGAAACCAAATGGTAAAAACCCCGGTGGGAATTAGCACCCATAATGAACTATACTTTTTTATAGTAATCCTTGTTAGAAGATATCTCAACCCTGTTAGGAGTTGTACTTTACAATGCAATAAGTATAGTGACCTGGTTAAGGGTCGGACCCTGTTAGGAGTCTTTTACAAATAACCCTATTAGGGGTGGTGGACTCACTGTCCAAAATCTCACTACTTGATGGTGAAGACTACAACCTTTTATATAATAGATATGCACTATATCTGATGATGAAATATAGAGTAGACCTGCTTTCTTGATCAGTTCTAGTATATTGCAATCTTTCACTTCTTCTTCACATAGATTCTTGATGAATGAACCAACTTTGATAATCTGCTTTGTACATCTTTATTCTCTTTTTGTATCATTCACACTTAGCATTTCACCTTTGACTTGCTATAAGTATCTTCCTCAAATTATGAGATCATGGGACCTATAAGAAAAATCTTCATAACATCCTTTTCGGCTCTGCTAAGCACGCAAGCATTATTACAACCGCACAAGTATAAACTAAATAGATGCGATGCTTCACTAAGTCGGCCTCACCAAATTAACTCTAACTTTGTAATCTTCTTGAAACACATTTGGCGCCTTTAGATCAATATCATCAACTCACAACTAATCATGAATATACACACGCATATATAGAAGATAGGAGCAACTCAAGAAACACGTGATATACGTCGGCCCTAAACAGTTACACTTCCAAAACTGTAACTGCTAATAACAGAATTACATAACTTGACTGAAACATCATATCAGGATCTGTGTGTATGAATATAACATAATAAACATGTCAAAAACATGTATCTATCCATGCAAGTCTTCATATCATCATTCTGATAAGTACATACAGAATTACTACTGTTTATTATATGTTGTCATCAATGACAAACATACAATCAATCAACTGCTCAGAATCAAATCTCCAACAAACTCTTCATAAGGACTAAACCAGTGCTACAAGGGTTGTTTCCACCATTAAAACATCCCTTTGACATCCTTCCAACTCCATTGGAATGGTTCTTCAAACTCCAATCAGTCGAGTACAAGATCAACTCTTCTTTTGGTCCTATTAGGCCTAATTGCATAATTAGCCCTATCTAGAGGGTTATCCTGGATTCTTTCCTAAAACTTGCAAATAAACCCAAAAACTAAATTGAGACTTAGATACCCTTTTATAATACTTTGAATATTTTTGAATTCTTAGGCTCTTAGGTCATCCGTACAATAGTATCCTATAATATAGGGAAAATAGGGCTAATTCGGTTCATAATATGCAGTCCACTGATTTATACCTAGAAATCTATATATATGGATTGGAAAATACCTAATCTCTCTTCTAAGTATCTATAGGACCTTAAGGCTTCTAAAACCACACTTGGTTTGAATCTCTCAAACACTCCCTTGCACATGCACTCAAATTTCTCCCTGTCATTCACCTAACCGAACACTCATTGCTCGCCTAGGGAATGACTTTAAAATTAGCAACCTAGCTCTCCAAACCTCCTACCTAAGTATTTAGACTATACAAAGGCTCCCCTACAATATTTATCTAGGCCATGGTGATTTCCACAATCAGATTCTATGGGGTATCCATGAAACCAAAAACCACTATGTCTCCTACATCAACTATACTAGTTTCAAAATAATTTACAAAACCTATCTAATATACTCAAAAAATATTCGCCACTGACTTAAAAAATCTTAGAACTATCTTCACAACATGGATCCAACACTGGAATAAGATATTCAAACACTTCCTCACTCAAAACAAGTCAACTGTTACAGAAAACCAAAACACAGAGCTTCTATTCACTTCAAAAATTATACTTTCTCACACAATGCCTCAGGAAATGGGATCTTCCTTGCCTTAATATGCCATGCCCATGATTATAGGACATTATGGTAACCACCCATAATGTTTCCTCGAAGGGAATCCATTTTTTCCATTTGTTGTCATGCAACATTAAAAGTTGCTAAGCAACTTTATGACAACTTCTTGCATAGTTATGATTGTGGGTCTCAATTAGACCTAGAATGGTCTAGAATGAATCTAGGAACCATTTTAGGCATTATAATACCCTCTCCCAGGCCTTAAATTATTTCAGACACTTTTGAACCTATTTTCCCACCTTAGGCCTAAACAAGCACTAACTACTAGAAAGAAATAAAAACTAGATTGGATTAAGCACTAACTACTAATCCATCTAGTTACACACTTTGCAAGACCTTCTAAGGTCAAAATGAAATGCTACTAAATTGGATAGGGTCAATACAAGACAAAATTCTAACAAGATTGGGAATTTTCCTAGGTGCTCCTACACCAGCAATGTCAAATTCACTAAGAATCATAACCTACTTTGTAGTGCACCCTGTGTGAGCAGCTTTACACAACGGGTATTTAAGTGGATCAATCTTAGCAACCAGCTATATATTATGGTTAAGCATGTAATGGTATAACTTCTGTGTATAGAAAACAACAGCCAAACAAGCCTTCTCAATGGTTGAGTAATTCAATTCGTAACCCACCAGTGTTCTACTGAGGTAATAGATTGCTCATTCTTTTCCATTTTCATCTAACTGTGCTAGAAGAGCACCCAGTACGACTTCAGTAGCTGATATATAAAAAATAAGGGGTGGCCTAAGACAGGTGACACCAACACTGGAGGGTTAGATAGATATCCTTTTAGGCAATCAAATGTTGTTTGACATAAGCAATCCCATTGAAATTTGATTTATTCGGGTAACATATGAGAAAATGGATGTACCTTATCTACTAGATGTGACATGAACCTTCTAATAGACTAATTTTTTCCTTGCAGACTATGCAGTTGTTTCAATGTTCTAGGGGCTGGCATTTCTATAATAGTTTTCACCTTCTTTGGATCCACTTCAATGCTCCTACAAGAGACAATGTAGCCCAATAATTTGCAAGATTGAACTCCAAAGACACACTCTTTATGATTAAGATGAAGCTTATATTTCTCTAATTGTTCAAAGATTATTGTGAGAATGGGGATTTTTGTTTATCGTGTCTTGTATTTACCTAGGAGATCATCCACATAATCTTCCATAATAACATGCAAGATAACATGAAATATTGTGGTCATTTTGCGTTGATATATTGCACCTGCATTTTCCAGACCAAAGCGTATGACATGATAATAGAATGTACCACAAGGAGGGGTGAATACAGTCTTGTGTTTATGTTCTGGCACCATCCTAATTTTATTATATCTAGAGAATTCATCCATGAGGGATAGCATCTAGTATCCAACAGTCAAATCCACTATGATATCATTATTGGGTAGTTGCACTCATACATTTGGGCCTATTTTTTGACGGTAATTTTTTACGGAGGGGCAAATTTTAAGAAACTAGTATTTTTTTTAATTTTTTCTCGATATTGTTGCAATTCTGATGGATACAGGAACACATTAAAAAAAAGACAGATGATCAAATTCATTTTTATTTTCTCACGCAAAAGTAGTACCCAAAGGATGTAGTTCTGCGCGCAGAAGCCGACCCCATTCCTTGGAAGCCGAATGTCGTGAAGCCTTGAATAGTGGTACATATAGCACATACTGAGAATTTATAGGTACATCCTTTTGTATGAAATATTTTCAGAGTTTTTGGTCGACTATTATTTCGTCGTGACCTTAATTTTTGAACCCACATATATGTTTTTACAAATCTGTTTCTTTTTTTACAATGTGCATCATCATACAGAAATAAAAAAGGATTTCTTCTATGCATATTTTATCTCTATCTATGAACCATAGCCTTTGTATTTTTAAAGATATGTATCATTTTTGGGCTTTGAGGCTATGGTTTGGTATAAGAAACCCTTATTAAATTTGTTTGGAATTGTCACATGTTGTGACTTATGTGCGGATTGGTAAAAAATTGAACTTGCTTTTTATTATAGATATTCTGTATAATTTGACATGAGCCATGGATTTTATTTCACTATCTTGGCATACTTGGGGTTTTAATATTTCTAAACTTATTATGGTTTTAATGCTTCTAAACTTACCATGGTTCTTCATGCCTTATTATCAATTTCATTTATGATGGTCACTATCCAATGTTTTTTTACAGTGGCATGGTCTCCTCTTACTATTACTGCATCAAGTGATCAGTCCAAGATTCCCTCTCCCAAATGAAATACTTGGAAAGAACCAAGATTATTCCAATACAACCCTAATTAGGGTTTTCCCTAACTACCACTTACAAGAATTAAATGTCAACCAATTACAATAAGGCACCTATCCATGGGCCAATGAAAAAATTAGATTTTTCAATACATATCCTTTTAAGGATTGACCAATGAGAAAACTCAGTAGGTGTAATACATTAAATGCATTTCTCTTTCCACTTGGAATAAATTGAATAGTGGTAATGAAGGTGTGCCAACATAGCATGTTTATTTTGTTTGAACTCCATCTTTCCATCCTCTTTTTCTTGGAAATATTCTCATTGAAGTGTTCTTGAAACTGCTTGTACTTGAAAAATCTTTTAACTTGATGTCTTGGCCTTCATCCTTCTTCATGAATTTGTACTTTTAGATTTTCATCTTCTCTCAAAATCACCTTGTCTTTTCATTTGACTTGCATCTTGACTTTCCAACCTTAAAGTCCTTCCTATACTTATAATGGCATTTAAAATTTCATGTCGATTTTTGAACTTACAATCATCCTTTCACATGAAGGGGCTTGACCTGCAATATCTTCTTTCTTGTAACAACATCATTACCTTCATGTGACATGGGTGCTACCTTATGATTAGAACTATTGTTGCAAAAATAAGAATATATGTCATACCTTTTTATCATATTTTCAACATTTATAAGAACCTCTTCTAGATCTATATCCACTAGGTGTATGCTCAATTGACTCTCCCTCAAAGGTGACTCATGATCTCCATGATGAAAGTTGTGTGTATACTCAATAATTAACAACAAGATTTCAAGATAAACATGTTAAGATGGAAGAAATGCATGTACAGTGATTGTTTATGAAAAACAAATCAAAGAAAGTGCAGTGAAAACAATATTTTATTGATTCAAAACTTCTATCTCCTTATCACTTCGAACAGAACTATATTCCTCTCTGTAATTACAATGAACATAGGTCTCTTTTAGACCCAAACATCAACCAACCACCTTTTAAAAGTGTCCTCAAACTGACTAAGACAGTTAAAACTGGTTTTTCCATCCTAATGATTGAATTCAAATTGTCATAAAATGGATTCTTATTAAATGTACATATTACTAGATTCCAAGTTAATGGTTAAGATCCTAGATGAGTATTATGGAAATGATCATGTAGTAATCAGGTACTAAGAAACCTATGTTTGATGTTTTATGTGTGCATTACTTTAGTTGTATAAAACTAACAATATTACTAGTTGGTTGACTATAATGGTATATAGATCATGAGATTATTGTGGAATGTAAATGGAATAGTTGGGTATATGAATGTAAGTTTATAAGATTATTTTTAAGTTTTAGATTTTAACGCAAAGGAAATGTTAGAAGAATACTAATATGTATAGTGCTTAATGTAAATCTAATAATATTCTATGGGGAAGGATAAGATGTTAAATTAGAATGGATTACATTATAATCTCAATTGAATCACTTAAAAGGATTACTGTGTATGAGATTCATGATACGAATGGGTACTCTTGAATGTACTCGTATTAAAGGAATTTAGGATATCAAGTAAAAGTTATGTCCATTAGATTAATTTCATTAATTAAAATGATTGAATTTGTTAGTCTAATAATTGGTTGAAATGGGAGTAGTAGTAGGAAACATGTGTTTCTTATCCTCTCAATAGATCTGTAATTATTTTTAAAACAAGAAATTAGATCATCGTGTTTTCTAGGGTGGATCTTTTAAACTTGGATTATTTGGTTGATTGTGTAGAGAATTTCATAATTCTGGGATATATATGCAGCTTTATTGATCAAACTTTTTTCATATTGCATCAACACCCATGCCTTGAGTCCCTGAGGCCTATATAACATGTGTTCAATACTATCAATGGATTCCAACTAAATTTTTCATTATGGTACCATTGGAAATAACTGGTTACTAAATGACCCTTGTTAAGAAACTTTTTTAATTTGAAAAGTTGCTCAATAATTGTTGTGCAACTTTTTCAATTCTTGCATTTTGTGAAAAAATAAATAGAAAAACACTTTATAACAACATAAAATAACCCAAATATTCCTAAATAGGCTAATTTATGTTAGAAATAACTGAGAGGGGGGGTGAATCGGTGGCCTTAAAAAAAACTTATCCTTATCTTTACCACCAATCAAATAAATCTTAGATTATTATGTCCCTACAAGATGCATGCTATGAGATACTTATAATGATTAACTATCTATCGAATTAGCTTGTCTGTCCTTATTCTCCTTGATTACTGATAGGCAGTAAAACTATTTACCAAAATACAGCAAATGTGAAGAGTATACCGATAAATCTGGAAATGCATATGTAAAGTGTAAAATAGTAAAGTAATAAACCATACACACATAACACATGGATTTTAACGTGGAAACCCTGTTAAGGGAAAAAACCACTAGGACCGGTACCCCAAATTTTCACACTTCTGAAGTGAGTCCTGTTAAGAGCCAACCCTATTAAAGGTTACAAACACACTGTTAGGTGTGACCTTGTTAGAGGATTTTACACATATAGGTTGTCACTTAGTATCGGGCATCTAATGCTGCCATCCTTGAATCAGCCTCTCTCTTAGACCGTCAATAGGCATCGGACATATCCAATTCTACTTTCATGAATCATCCTTTTTGGCACTCCTTGGGATGTACCTCAATATATAGAAGACTGTTAAGTCTTGCTCTATTAAGAGACTTGATGCTTCAATGGTCAAACTAAAACAAAATGACCTGTTTCTAATGCAACTTGAATTACAGGTTTTCATATCTATTTAAGTACATTACCTCTCTAATCAATGTATCAATTAAATTCTTTTGTGCTCCATACTTTCTACTCTGTGATGTTGTGCTCACTGTTCGTTGGTGTCTGTAGAATCCCTTAGCTCTCCTTCAGCTTGATTGATTAGTATTGCATGAAGTAATTCTTCATCAGTTTCTCTTCACCATCCTCTTTCTATTCACCCCCATTCATGTATGCAAAAATGAGTTAACCTTGTCTCTTATATCGACATAATATTCATTGATTCTTAATTCTTGATTCTTGGGGTAAAAAACAATCCAGTCAATCTATTTTAAAGCATAACTCTTGATTTATCTTGTAGTTATCTTTATGCCAACTGTACAAATTTTTTTTAAATCAATCACTTAGCTCTGGTCAAATAAAACAAAGAAAACAACTAGTTAAGTCTATCTTTAGCTCTTGCCAGCTAGATATTTTGGCATTTTCTGAACTCTCTGTTCCATCACTTAACTCTTCAGTTAGTCATTGGTTACAACTATCAGCTCCGTTGGTGTGACTCCAGTCAGCTTTGGAATCTCCGTCCATTGGGAAACTCTATTTTTAGCTCATCGGGCATCCTGTGGTTTGCTTCATTTGGAAACACTATCTTCTACTCCTCGGGTATCACTGTGACTTTTTTCTTTGTCTTTACCAATGTTGTGCACTCCGTCAGTGTTATCTATCACTTTAGTGAATACTTGACTTTTATGCATTACTGAAAGCATAACCTTTGTTCCATTGATTCTATGAAGTCTTTGGCATTTTTGATATGACCGTATAGATGATATCAAGTTGACATCAATGACAATACAAACCATTAACTAATTTAATGCCTTGCATTATCTTCAACTTAACATTATCAAACATTTAATTAGTTATATGTCATCAATCTCTCCCTTTGGCATTGATGGTAATAAAATTATATTATCACACTATACTATTTTGAATACAATATGAAATAAAATTGTTGAGATTCATCAAACTACCAAACAGTTTGTTTTGATAACCAATAAAAATGTATGACCACTGGTAAGCTCTATTTTAGCTTAGATTTGATTCTTGTAGCTCTCTGTGTTTCTTGTTCTGATGTGTTGCGTTCTTCACATTTGATGTCTTTCTCTCTTGTCAGCAACTCTTTCTTTGTATTAATTCCTTTATACAAATTCTCTCCCTATGGATATGATCTCTCCCTATTGGAGTAATCTGATAATGGATAATCCTTCTTCTATTTTTGAAGACTATGATAATATAGATACATTCTCTCCCTTTGACAACAATGCCAAAAAAATATCTTACAGATATCTGACATTAATGTCAAGTGATCTTTCCTCTTCCACCCATAATATATTCCTTGAATTTCCCTTATCCATCAGCAATACACCAATATTCTCTAGTGCTCAGTTCTGATATATATACATGTATATAGATGTAGCTTTGAAGTTCTTATCTTTGCCTGCATCAACATGAATGATATTCTGATAATAATTAGGTTGATGTAGCCTTCAGTCTTTTACTGATTGGTAGACAAGGGTTTGACCCCTAGTCTCTTTCTTAAGTACTCAAACGTATCCTTGGGCAGTGGCTTGGTGAAGATATCGGCCAATTGTTCTTTTGATTTCACATACTCAAGTATCACCTCTTTTTCTTGAACTTTCTCTCTTAAGTAATGATACTTAATGGCAATGTGTTTAGTCTTTGCATGCATGACTAGATTTTTGGAAATGTTTATTGCACTGGTGTTATCACAACAGATAGTCATTGGTTATAAGATCTTCATATGCATACCTTCCAGCAATTGTTCGACCCATGCAATATTTGAGCAATTTGCAGTAGCAAAAACATATTCTGCTTCTGAAGTAGACTGTGAGATGCATCCCTGCTTCTTGCTAATCCATGTGACAAGCTTGTCACTCATAAATAATGCTCCTCCAGTTGTGCTCTTCCGATCATCAAGATTTCCAACCCAATCAACATCGGTAAACACCTTTAGTTCAAATTTTCCTTCTCTTCTATACCATAAGCCAAATTCCTCAATATTCTTTAGATATCTTAGGATTCTTTTCACAGCAGTCATATGTGATTCCCTGGGGTTAGAAAAAAATCTAGCAACAATTCCTACTGCATGTGCAATATCTGGTCTTGTGTGTACAACATACATGAGTTTCCCAATCATTGATCTGTACAAAGTCTGATTTACCTCTATTGTCTTGTCTTCTTCTGTCAACTTACATCCAATAGCCATTGGTGTTCCAACTGGTTTGGATTCTTCCATCTTGAATATTTTTAGGACCTCTTTGATGTATTTGGACTGTGTAATGAAAATACCTTCTCCTTGTTGCATTATCTGGAGACCAAGAAAAAACTTGATCTCACCAAACATAGACATCCTGAATTTTTTTCTCATCTCATCAGCAAATGATTTGCATAGCTTATCATTGTCTCCAAATATGATGTCATCAACAAATATTTCAGCAATCAAAGTGTTAGCATCAGTATCTTCCTTCAAATAAAGATTACTATTTTCACTAGTCCTTAGAAATCCAATACCTATTAGATAGGAATGAAGTCATTCATACTAGGCTCTTAGAGCTTGTTTTAATCCATATAAGGATTTTTGAAGTCTACATACCATGTCCTTCTTGTCTGGATCAACAAACCCTTCTGGTTGTTCAATGTATACCTCTTCTTCAAGTATTCCATTTAGGAATGCTGACTTGACATCCATTTGGTATACCTTAAATCCTTTATATGCAGCATGAGCAAGCAGTATTCTTACTCCTTCTAGCCTAGCAATGGGTGCAAAGGTCTCTCCATAGTCTATACCTTCCTCTTGTACATACCCTTTGCATACTAGTCTTGCTTTGTTCCTTGCGAATTCTCCATTCTCATTTAGCTTATTCCTGAATATCCATTTTGTACCGATGACATTCTTGTCATCTAGTCTTGGCACAAGTGACCATGTTTTGTTCTTCTCAATCTTCTCAATCTCATCATTCAAAGCACTTATCCATTCTTCATTATCTAGTGCAGCATTGACAGATTTTGGCTCAAACTCACAAATTAAACAATTTGAGTTTAAAGACTTACTTCTTGTTCTTGTACCAGCTTTCTTATCTCCTATGATCTGGATCTCTGGATGGTTCCTTCTTACATATCTTTCAAGTATAGGTACAGTTCTTTTTCTATCAGCTTGATCATTGTTTTGACCTTCATTCTGTTCTTCATTACCTTGCATATTGTCTTGATCATTATATTGATCGTCAGTATTTGTAGCCTGATGCTTGGGAGCAATGATTTGTAGCTTAGGGGCTCTCCATTGTTGGTCAGGTAGAGTGTCAAGTTCTTCATTGTAAGTGAACTTATTGTAGTCCTCTAGTTCTTTAATGCTTTCCTATTCATTCTTCTCTGCAAATTCATCTATCTTTACAATTGCACTTTCAATAATTTTGTTAGAGGCTTTGTTTAGACATTTGTAAGCCTTGTTCTTGGTAGAATACCCTAGAAAAATTCCTTCATCACTCTTGGAGTCAATTTTTCCATTTCTATCATCTTTAAGATATAACATTGACTGCCAAAATTTTTGAAATAACTCACATTGGGTCTGTATCCATACCATAGCTCATAAGGTGTCTTCTTGGTGTCTTTCTTCAATTGTACTTTGTTCAATGTGTAAACACCAGTACTGACAGCTTCCCTCTAGAATATTTGGGTGATGCCTTTCTCTATCATCATTGTTCTTGAAAAATCAACTATTGATCTGTTCCTTCTCTCAGCAATCTCATTTTGTTGTGGTGTTCTTGGTGCAGAAACCTATCTTTTTATACCATGCTCATTACAAAAGTTAGTGAATTTATCTGATATAAACTTACCTCCTCTATCTGATATTAAACATTTCAGATCCTTACCACTTTGTTTCTCTACCAAAGCCTTATACCATTTAAACATCTTAAATGCTTCATATTTATCCTTTAGAAACATAACTGTCATCATTCTAGAGTAATCATAAACAAAGAGAATAAAGTATCTATCTCCATAATAACTCTTTTTCCTCATGGGTCCATATAAATCAGTATGGACTAATTCTAGAATTTCATCAGATGTATGGGTCTTGCTTTTGAAACTAGACTTTGTCATTTTACCTTTTTGACACTTTTTACACATGATGTTGTCGGGCTTGGTCATCGTCGGTAAGCCTCTGAAATTTCTCTTTTTACTAATTTTTATCATGTTGTCAAAGTTCACATGACACAGTCTTTTGTGCCACAACCATATGTCTTCATTTGTAGCAATCAAACAAGTGGAGTCAGTATCATTCAAATAGAATAAGTTACCTTTTGTCTGCTCACTCGTACCAATCAGGTTTCCAAATTTGTTGAAGATCTTTGCCTTCTTATTTTGAAAAGCTACTTTGTGACCTGGATTATTCAACTGTGAAACACTCAATAGATTATAATTCAATCCATTTACCCAATAAGCATTCTCACACTTTATCTAGTTATTCAACATTATTGTTCCTCTACCTTCAACTAGACAAGGTGTGTCATTTCCCATTCTTACTGATCCACCTTTGTATTATTCAAAAGTCTCAAACTTTTGCTTATCACCGGTCATATGATGGGTGCAGCCACTATCTATGATCCAAACATCATTTTTGTTAATTTTAGATATGAGAGTTGTTTCTACATACCTTTCTTCATCATCATCTGAATCATCTTTTATAGCCACAAACACCATCTCAATGTCTTCATCAGATTTAGTGTTAGTATCATCATCCTTGTATTTTGATAGGTATCTGACCTTCTTTCCTTTGTCCTTATAGTCTCGGGTATCTCTTCTTTCTGATTTTCGGTAGCTTCTGTAATCACCTCTGTCAGACTTCTTCTCAAAAGATCTGTCATTATTTCTATCATCTTTTCTTTTGTAAGTACATCTTGCAGAAAAGTGTCCAATCTCTTTATAGTTAAATCATACAAGTGGTAACTTGTCTTTGTATTTACCTTTGCCTCTCTACATTCTTCTAGCCATAAGTGCTTCTATTTCATCAAGATCATCTTCTTCACTTTCACTATCACTATCTTTTCTAGATGAGTGTC
>MU223735.1:3026654-3058636 GCA_018584345.1 Thuja plicata
TGCCTTGGCTCTCAAAACATTTTTGTCACCACCATGTACAAGCTTCAATTTGTCCCACATCTGCTTTGCAGTTTTGCATTCTTTGACATCTTCAAATTCAGCATCGAAGAGTGAGGAAGCAAGCTCTGTCATCATGCCATTATGTTCATGCTTTTCTCTCATTTTTTAAACTGTTGGTGCTCCTATGGGTAACACATATTCAGTTTCAAGGAATTGAGTAACATCATTACCAATACCTGATAAGTGGAGTCTTATCCTACTTTTCTATGAGGAAAAATTATCTTTGTTCAACTTGGGCACATCTCGTCTATTCATCTTGTGATCTTTGACTTAGGTCTTGAATCCTTCCTTCTAAGCACACAAGCTCTGATACCAATTGTTAGAAATAACTGAGAGGGGGGGTGAATTAGTGGCCTCAAAAAAACTTATCCTTATCTTTACCACCAATCAAATAAACCTCATATTATTATGTCCCTACAAGATGCATGTCATGAGATACTTATAATCATTAACTGTCTGTTGGTTTACCTTGTCTATCCTTATTCTCCTTCATTGCCGATTGGTAGTAAAACTATTTATCAAAATATAGTAAATGTGCAGAGTATACCGATAAATTTAGAAATGCATATGTAAAGTGTAAATTAGTAAAGTAATAAACCATACACACATAACACATGGATTTTAACATGGAAACCCTGTTAAGGAAAACAAAACATTGGGACCGGTACCCCAAATTTTCACTCTTCTGAAGTGAGCCATATTAAGATCCAACCTTGTTAAAGGTTACAAACACATTGTTAGGTGTGACCTTGTTAGAGGATTTTATAGATATAGGTTATCACTTAGTATCGGGCATCTAATGCTGTCATCCTTAAATCAACCTCTCTCTTAGACCGTCAATAGGCATCAGGCATATCCAATGCTACTTTCATGAATCAACCTTTTTGGCACTCCTTGGGATGTACCTCAATATATAGAAGACTGTTAAGTCCTACTCTTTTAAGAGACTTGATTCTTCAATAGTTAAACTGAAACAAAATGACCTGTTTCTAATGCAACTTGAATTGCAAATTTTCATATCTATTTAAGTACATTACCTCTCTGATCAATGTATCAATTCAATTATTTTTTGCTCCATATTTTCTTCTCTGTGATGTTGTGCTCACTGTTTGTCGGTGTCTGCATAATTCCTTAGCTCTCCTTCAGCTTGATTGATCAGTACTACATGAAATAATTGTTCATCAGTTTCTCTTCAGCATCCTCTTTCTATTCACCCCCGTTCATGTGATGCAAAAATGAGTTAATCTTGTCTCTTATATAGACATAATATTCATTGATTCTTGATTCTTGATTCTTGATTCTTGATTCTTGATTCTTGGTGTAAAAAACAATCTAGCCAATCTATTTTAAAGCATAACTCCTGATTTATCTCATAGTTATCTTTATGCCAACTGTACAAATCTTCTTTAAATCAATCACTTAGCTCTAGTTGAATAAAACAAAGAAAATAACCAATTAAGTCTATCTTTAGCTCTTTCCAGCTAGATATTTTTTCATTTTCTGAACTCTTTGTTCCATCGATTAACTCTTCAGTTAGTTTTCGGTTACAACTATCAGTTCTGTTGGTGTGACTCCAGTCAGCTTCAAAATCTTCATCCGTCGGGAAACTCTATTTTCAGCTCATCGGTCATCCTATGGTTTGCTTCGTCGGGCAACACTGTCTTCTGTTTGTCGGATATCACTGTGACTTTTTTTCTTTTTCTTTACTGATGATGTGCACTCCATCAATGTTATCTATCACTTTAGTGAATACTTAACTTTTATGCATTGCTGAAAGCATAACATTTGTTCCATTGATTCTTTGAAGTCTTTGGCATTTTGTATATGACCATACAGATGATATCAAGTTGACATCAATGACAATACAAACCATTAACTGATTTAATTCCTTGCATTATCTTCAACTTAACATTATCAAACATTTAATCAGTTACATGTCATCAATTTAACCTTATTACATTAGAAAGTTCCATGGAAGCCTCATTGGAAAATTTTCTTTTAACATAGAAATATTGACAATTTTGGTACATTTTTACATTCTAGACCAACTATGACCTTCCATGACATGGATTAATTATAAATACGTTAAGAATAGTCCTAGGGACCTTATTTTACACAAAGAAAAACATAAAAATATGATCATTACATCAAGAGGTATAAAAATGGGTACGTGCTCCTGCACCATACACCTGGCCTAGAAAGAAACTGAAGTCCCTTTGAGGACCATGCTACACTAAAAAAAATTTGGAACCTCTTTTTCCTAGCCTCCAAATGATATCTCTTTCTGGTATACCCTTCCATTTGATACACCAAACCCTCCTTCCTAGGTGCACCAGCCTAGGGCTTTGTCAACAAGACACTTCCAAACACTTCTAGCTCCTACCAATGGATCCTACACCATCCAAATAACCTATCATGACATACCAAGTCATAAAAAGTGTCCCTCCTTTGGGTGGAACTCTCAGACCTTGACTGGTCCAACCACCATGTACCCTCAATCAGTAATATCTCTTCAAGCAGATATCTTCATTGTCAATCCCTGCATTCTCCTGCAACCAAACACATATGGCAGATATAATACATTTTTTATACTCTCCCCACAATTCACATTAACCACATTAAGTGGGGGAATCTTATACATTCATGGTGTCTTCAAAGCAATTGTTGATTCCCAATCAATATTGCATAGAATGAAGAGTTTATGAACACGAACATAGTGACTATGTCCTTACGGCAGAGAATGGACAATTTGCAATGAATTAAAAGTTGTTTTATTTAAACTTCTTACCAAACTCCCTAAAACTCCTCCCTTACTCTTATTCATGCTCACACTACCCAAATACCCTTCTACTAATTGGTTGATGGTTACAACTCCCTGCCAAACCGCTTGCAGTCAATTTAATTACTATTACATTTAGTATTTTGTTATCAAGTTGACAACATAGTTGTCAACTTGACAACTCTCCATTCCTTTATCATTGTATTTAACTCTTTGAATTCCTTTTATGATTCTATCCTAACACTAAAGACATAAGAAACTATTTTAACATGGGGGTGTACACTTTTAACATGGCTCCTAGTAAAAAATCCTTACTAGACCTACATGTCATATTTCTTCTTTGTTCTTGCATGCTCCATGTTTGTGAAACCTATATCAATAATTTTGCTCCTTTTATCTTGATATTTCAAACTAATAAGATTCTATGTCCGGGGGGATTGGTGTGATCTTATCTCTTTTATGTCTTGGTGAAAGTATTTTGATACTATCTTATCCTTTACCAAGAGTATGATTGCAAGGTCACACTCTTGCTATAATGGGGCCTATATATAGTGTTAACAATTGTATCCTCATATAATTTCACACTAATTTGGGGATCACTTTGGTGCTTTTCCCTTGTGCTCTTGCTAAATGATTTATTATGCTTATTCCATGGCCAAATTTGGAAACCTAACACACTCACAAGCATACAAACCAAATTCATGCTAATAGGTGACAATAGGTGAAAATGTCCTAATGGAATATGGAGATAGGCACCAATGTCCAACCATTTTGGGCTCAAATCTAAACCACTAATGGCCATAATTTTTTTGAGTATAAAAATATTTCTCATGTGTTGATTCTAGATTGGTTAAAAAGGGTGCAAATTCACGAAGAGAAGACTATGACAAAAAAAATCCATACTTTGAAGAGAAAAAAAACTTGGTCACCATCGATCTACTCTAATGATCGACACTTTTTGCCATAATTTTAGAATAATGATTGTAGGACATCCTAATATGGAACCTGCTCATGAAATCTGTGTCAAACACCTTCAGGTCAGTGGTGCCTATTGACATAGAACCATAGGGAATACCCTTGTTGAGGCTTTGTAGGATAAATGAAAGTGACTATCTGAATGGTTACTTTGAGATGGGTAACTTTCCTAGCCTGAGATCTCGTTCCATGGTCTCGAACAAACATACTAAACATATATAATCCCTTTCAAACATTTGGTGATTTTATGTAAGGCATAGGATGTAATCTCCATGTTTGAGTCATTAAGTTGGATCATTAATTTGGATCAAGAAAGACATGTTCAAAGTAGTTAAAAAGAGTAAATCTAAGACTTCTCTCTTACTCTCATTCATGATCACACTAGCCAAATACCCTTCTACTAATCAGTTGACAGTCACAACTCCCTGCCAAACCACTTATAGTTAGTTTAATGACTATTACATTGAGTATATTATTGTAAGAATAACAAAATAGTTTTCAACTTGAAAACTCTCCGTTCCTTTATCATTGTATTTAACTCTTTGAAGGCCTTTTAGAATTCTATCCTAATTTCATTTGTGACAAGAAAAAGGTGAGGAACAATATACACGTCAACTTGTGGAAACTAAGGTCAACATGTGGTAATAAGGTCTTAATAGACTATCCATGATGAAATTAGAGTCATTAGGGTGATAGTTTCAAAATTTATAAAAGTTTTCAAGTTGCAAGAAAAGCTTCAAGCAACATTTCTTGCAACCAATTTGTTAATAAGTGTCGTATGTGTTCAATTTTGTGTTCATGAGTGTTGGAACAATTAATTTGTTTTATTAAGGCCTAACATGTCCATTTTTCATGATTTGGGATCAATTTGGGATCGAGTTGTTAGAATAACTGAGAGGGAGGGTGAATCAGTTAGAATCAGTCACCTCACAAATTATCCTATAGTCCCAAATTTCTCCAGATGTATACTAAAACAAATTCAATCAGATAAATCAACTCGATGAAAATGTATTATGTAAACTTAAACTTTCATCAATAGTGTTTATCAAGTGTCACTAAATTAATACTGTGATTACCGATCTAGGTCAATAAATTAAAGTATAAAGTAAAATAACAATCCACAACATTCATGCATATTTACACATAAATTTTTAACATGGAAACCCTGCTAAGGGAAAAACCACCTGGGATAGGTAACCCAAAATATGTTCACTCTTCTAAAGTGAGCTCAATGAAGAGCCAACCCTATTAAAGGTTACAATGCACAATGTTAAATGTGACCTTGTTAGAGGATTTTAAACTAATGGTTCCCTCTGGACCAAGCATTCACTATGGGGTCAATAAGAAAACACTCAACATTCTCTAAATGTTATAATAAAGACTTCACTGTCCTACTCAGTTAAGATAATTATCTGTAACAATGGTTAAAATAATACAGTAATGACCTGATTCAATTACAACTCCGATTTGCAAATATTCAGATCTATTCTAAGTACATAATACCTTTGATCAATTAGTACTTCTTCAGTTCATCTCATACTTCATACTTGTTCTACTCGGTAATGTTATTTCCTCTATTTTATTGGTTATGTCTGCAGAAAACACTCAGTTCTATCTTTAACCAGTTTAATCAGTCATGCATAAAATTTTCATGTAAGCATCAGGTGCATGTGTTATAATTCAAAATGAATCTCTTGTCTCTTATATAGACATCATAACTCATTTAATTTTCATCCTTCAGATCTTGCCACTTAATCTCCATCATTTATTTTCATGCTTGATCCTTCCTTGGTAGTTGTGTTAAAAACATGTTTCAATCTCTATCGTCTAATCTTCCCTGAATTTTTATAACTATTTGATCAAATAACAAAATTTATCTTTTACCTCAAAATCATCAATTGCCAGCTCAGCATCCAAGTCAGCCTCAATTTGAATTAATTTCTCAATCTTAGTATTAACCATGTTGTGTTGGTAATCCCTAGCTCAGTTATCACTATGCTCGGTATACATTGTGTTTTACTCAATTATTACTGTCTCTCGGTGTATACTGAACTCTTCATTTACCGACTACATAAACATTGTTTGTTCTAGATCTTCAAATCATAACAAATTTTTTCCACTATAATAATGCTCAAATAAGTTGACATCAATGACAATACATTAATTGATAATGTTTATCATCACTTCTGCAACTCGATTGAATTCAACAAATGACTTCAAACATAGAATCAGTTGTAGTTCCTCAATCTCTCCCTTTGGTATTGATGGAAACACATTATGAAATATGCAATATAAAATTCCATACAACAAATACCAAAAAAAAATTCTACAACTGCAACAATTGTGTAGCTATCCTTAGCTTGAATATAATTTGTGCCAGCATAAACAAAAATTTCACCATGTAGACTCTCCCTGCAGTTTTGACATTTCAGCTCTTGAATCTCTCTATAGATTAGATATGTATCTCTCTTTCTTTTTATTCCCTTTGGTGGATAGATATTCTCCCTTTATATTCCATCACTATATCTCTCCCTTTGACAATAATGCCAAGAAGAAAATATGCAGCTCTTCAGTAGCCAAAAAAAATCTCTGATTTTTGGTGCAATAGGTACCTTTCAGTGTACGGATATGTCTGTGTCATTCCAATTTAGCTTTGCATCAACATGATTGATATTCTGATTTCATGTAGGTTGATGCAACCTCCTAATCTTCTCAGTTACCAATAGACAAGGGATGAACCCCTAGTCTACCTCTCAAGTGCTCAAATGTTTCCTTTGGTAATGGTTTTGTGAATATCTCTACAAGTTGTTCTTTTGATTGTACATATTCTAGTATTACTTGTCTCAAGTAGTGATATTTTATAGATATGTGCTTTGTCTTTGCATGCATCACAAGATTTTTTGAAATATTTATAGCACTTGTGTTATCACAATAAATCATCACTAGTTTTTTGATCTCCTCATTCATTCCTTTCAACAGTTGTTTTATCCATGCTATGTTAGAACAATTTACAACAGCAACAACATACTCTGCTTTTGTAGTTGACTGAGATATGCATCCTTTCTTCTTGCTTATCCAAGTAACTAGTCTTTCTCCAATAAAGAATTCTCCACCAGTAGTACTCTTTCTATCATCTATGTTCCCATCCCAATCAACATTAGTATAAACTTTCAATTTGAATTTTCCTTCTCTTTTATACCATAGTCCATAATCCTCAGTATTCTTCAAATATCTAAAAATTATTTTTACAGTAGTTATATTTGATTCTCTGGGGTTAGCATAAAATCTTGCAACTATTCCAACTGCATGTGCAATGTCAGGTCTTGTGTGAACAACATATATCAATTTACCAACCATAGATCTGTACAAGGTTTGATTTACCTTAGGTGTCTTGTCTTGTTTTTTTAGTTTGCATCCTGTCACCATAGGTGTTCCGATTGGTTTTGATTATTCCATTTTGAATGTCTTTAGTACTTCCTTGATGTATTTTGATTGATTAATGTAGATACCTACAGACTGTTGTCAAATTTTCAATCCTAGAAAAAATTTGATCTGACCAAACATCGACATCTCAAATTCTTTCTCATTTCATCATAAAATGAAGTGCATAAGTTATCATTACCTCCAAATATGATATCGTCAACAAATATTTCAGCAATAAGTGTCTTATCATCATTCCCTCCTTTTAAATACAAATTTTTTTGTCACTTGTTCTAATAAATCCAATACTTATAAGATAAGAATGCAATATTTCATACCATGCTCTATGTGCTTACTTAAGTCCATATAAAGCTTTGTGTAACTTACATACCATGTGTGTCTGATCAGGATCCAAAAATCCCTCGGGTTGTTCAATGTATACCTCTTCTTCCAATATTCCATTCAAAAATATAGACTTTACATCCATCTAATATACCTTGAATCCTTTATATGCAACATATGCAAGTAGTATTATTACTCCTTCAATTCTAGCAATGGATGCAAAAGTTTCTCCATATTCAATTCCTTCTTTTTGTGCATACCCTTTGCAAACCAATCTTTCTTTATTTCTAGTTACATTCCCATCTTCATTCAATTTGTTTCTGAAAATCCATTTGGTGTCAATGATATTTTATCACTCGATCTTGGTACTAATGTCCATGTCTTATTTTTTTGTATCTTCTCAATTTTCTCATTCATGGCATTAAACCATTCTTCATTTTCTAATGCATCTCTAACATTCTTAGGCTCAAATTCACAAATTAAACAAGTGTCATCTCTAAACTTACTTCTTTTCATTATGCTTGCTCTTTTATCTCCAATAATTTAATTTCATGGATGGTGTCTTCTTACATATTTAGCAAGTATAGTTTCAACTCTCTGAGCTTCACCATCTTCTTTTGTAGGTTCATTGTCTCTTGGTTCATGATCTTCAGTTTCAGCATTTTAGTGATTCTCGGTCTGTGCTACCTGTTGCCTGGTGACATTAACCTATTGCCTAGTAACATTACCCTATTACACAATAATGCTAGGTGTCTACGTCATTACAGTATCAAGTTCTTCCTAGTAAAAAACAATTACTGTAATCTTCAGGTTCTCTCATGTTGTCCTCATCATTTAGCTCAGCAAATTCATCAACTTTTACATTTTCACTCTCAATGATTTTGGTAGTTGTCTTGTTCAAACATTTATAAGATTTACTCTTAGTAGAATATCCAATAAATATTCCTTCATCACTTTTCAAATCAAATTTACCATTTCGATCATCTTTCAAAATATAACACCTACTACCAAATATTTTAAAATAACTTACATTCGGTGTATACCCATACCATAGCTCATAAGGTGTTTTGTTTGAATCTTTCTTCAGTTGTACGTGGTTCAGTGTGTAAACTATTGTTCTAACTGCTTCTCTCTAGTATGTTTGTGCAACATTCTTCTCAATCATCAATGTTCTGGCACAATCAACAATTGATCTATTTCTTCTTTCAGCAATTCAGTTCTGCTCTGGTGTCCTCGGTGCAGAAACCTATCTCTTGATTTCATACTCATTACAAAAGTTAGTGAACTCATCAAAAATATATTCACCTCCTTTATAAGATCTCAAACACTTTAGATCTCTACCAAATTCTTTTTCCACTTTAGCTTTATACCACTTAAACATCTTAAATGCTTCAGATTTTTCTTTTAGGAATATGGCAGTCATCATCCTAGAGCAGTCGTCAACAAATAAAATAAAATATATGTCCCCATAATAGCTTGGTGTTCTCATTGGTCTACATAGGTCAGTATGAACTAACTCCAAAATTTCATTAGATGAAAAACTCTTTCTCTTGAAACTAGATTTTGACATCTTACCCATTTGACAATTTTTGCACATTACATGGTCTGGTTTAGATAAGATTGGTAAGCCTCTAACTTTTCTTTTTCTACTAATCTTAACCATGTTGTAAAAATTTACATGACAAGTTCTTTTATGCCATAACCATATATCTTCATTCTTTTCCAACAAACAAGTAGTTTCAGTTGTGTCAAGATAGAATAGGCTATGTAATACCCTCTCAGATGACTATACTATTATTTTTAAGCTGGACATTTTGGCATAAACTATATGATTTCAGTTGTTTACATTTTGATAGATCTAGATGATATTATGCTCAGTTAGATGTTTTGATATATGTATTCATGATTAATGTCTTTATGAAAAGAATTATTATATGCAATAAGAAATGGAATTCTAACCTTTCCCACTTATAATTCTCTATTTTGACTAACGTCCTTTCATGAATTTTCTATGATGTTTTAATTTTGGCATATATGTCAGATGTGTTTTCATGACTCAGGACGAAGTCGTAGTTACTCACTTAGCTAAGGTCCACACAATGTATCAATCCTAGTCATCTGTTTACAATGTCTTATATATGTATATATGTTTCTATGCACATGTATCTCTCCTTGGTGATGTAGGATTGCAGGTATCGAGCATCGTCTCCACCTGGCTCCATACATCTGAGCGTGCTCTCTAAATCCTCGATCATTGTTGTGATAGAGATAACACCTGGTTCCGCAAGACTAAGCCTTTCCTTGATCCCTATTCCTGGGTTGGGTCCTTTTTTAGATTTGTCTTTCATTATGGATTGATGTCCATTTATAGATGCTTGGTATTTGATCATTGTAGATATTCATTATAATCCCTAGAGTTAGGTGAATATTGTTTTTTGGTTGAATTATTGGTTAGTAATAATTGGATGGTATGATGGAGTTATATACATGGTAATATACCTTTTCTAATGTATTTAAGTAATGCGTGATTTTGATAATAATATTTGCATGGTTATATGTACACATAGGCATATGGGTGCACATATATGCATATGTCTATATATAAATATATTTATGTAATTCTATAAATATGCTTATATTAATGTTTTAATAAATGGGTGTGTGTATGTATTTATCCATTATGTGCCTTTTTTATTTTAAGAAAAGAAATTAATTGTTATGTGAAATTATATTATTCCTTTAAATAGAGAAAAGTAACTAATCAAGGTAAAAGCTAGAATAAATAATAGAAGTTGCCTTAAGCATGAATTAAAACATAGAGTAACTAAGGAAGTAATTTAACTAAAGCTTTCTCAGGAAACTACCTATTCATTAAATTATCTAAAGACTTATGTTTAAAACTAATAACCAGAAGATATTTATGGATGGTTGCATCGGTTGAAACTTCCCATGCAACCAATCCTACAACGTATTTATGGAAAGGGAATATAGAAAGTAGGGAGTTAGGAAAAAGACAGAGGAAAATTATATTGAGAGAACTATATACATCTGAAATCTATTAGAAGGATTAAGGGAAATATTGGGAGAGTATCTGATTGGTTAGAAGGCTGGAGGAGCATAGGCTTGGTGGGAATAGGATTGGATTGCGTCAAAGGTTTCTCCGCAGGACTCCAGGTAGGCTCTACCCAAAAAAGAGAATCTTGTTTATGAGATTGCTATGTTTGATATGATTGTTTACTGTCTTCTATAGTTGTGTGAACAATAGAATTCATTTATGATTATTTGGATGTTTATGCTATCTCGTATGAATGAAATAATGAAAGTATACCTTTTAATGAATTTAGTTTATGTATTGTTTTTTATTTGTTCTTCTCTGTGTATTGCCACCTTAGAATGTATTTTCTTCTAGATATAACCTCGTCCTATAGATATTATGCAAACTACCATCTTGGTTAGAGAATTATCTTTTGGTGGTCACCTTTCTGCACCTTGCACTTATGGGCAGGAACTAAGAAGATTTTCCAGAAGGGTAGATGGGTTTGAGGGATATTTTGGAAAGAGAATGGAGTAACCCCAACTGGGTATCTCTCTGATTCTACCTTCTAGACCTCTATCTTATCTAGTTTTACCCGGAAGGTTGAATCTGAAGGTTGTTGTCCAGAGGGTGCATAGGTCCTGACCACCTGTACAGAACTAGGTACCACCTGTGTAGGATGTGTGACCACCTATGTAGAAAGCACCACCTTCCCAGGTTGTACCACCTACGTAGATTAGGTCACCACCTACATAGCTTAGGTCACCACCTGCACAGCTTAGGGTTCCATCTATGTAGGACTCTTCCAGTTTGTGTTTTAGGGTTTCTAGAAGGGTTTAGGGTTTGGTTTTGACCCAGGGTTGGTCCTAGAGGTTTTTCTTACTTGTAGAATACCCTATTTGTACATGATATTATGTTTAGGATCATTTATAAGCTTTTTATAAGTTTTGGAACACTGATTAGGGTTAGAGTTGTTTCAAGTACCCTAGAAACCTTGTGTAACTTTCTTTATGTTCCATATGGATGTTATGAACTCTTGTACACTTTTTATACTTGTCCTTATGTGTTTTGATGATATTGATAGAGGTAGGAAACCTAGGAACACTAGGTGAGTGGCTCACAGTGGGGGTCGGGGCCCTAAGTGGCTAGTACCAGGACAACCCACTGTGGAGTTGTTTAATGCAGTGATAACAATAATAATTTATAGGAAGGGAATTACACATTAACTAAGATAAGCCTTTCCCATGCCGGTAGTGCTAGTAAAGGCTACCGATGGGAGTGGGAGAAGGTACTATTGTGATAGTACAATCGGACAGTCTCATCCCTAAGAGAGATGTCCAGTTCCACATGTGCCTACTTGGGGGTTGGGGCCTAGAGTGGTTGACCAGGGAAACCCAAGGGGTGAGGGCTATGTGATGACACTCACCTAGCGTGTCTTAGAGTTTCTACCGATGTGTTTCATATCTTTGTATTCTTCTCATGTTTTCTATTATGTTTTGGGATATGCAGTACCCTCTCCTTAGGAATGGCCTAGTTATCACCTTCTTGCGTGGATCATGGTGTTTATCTCCTAGCATGGGGGAGTGGATCCTTTTTGGATATCCACGTGGTTGGGTGGTAAATATTTTCTTGAGGTATTGTTTCTAGAGTTGTGGATGGACCCTACTTGTGTTTTCTCCAAATTTGCGAAAGATGAAGACTTTCTTATTGATTCCTTGTTGTTAGCCATGTAATGGTATTTCATTAATGTAACCTCCCAAGAGGAGATGAATGTAAAATTAATATTTGATATATTCTACATTGATGTAATGGGATGGGTAGCTTTAGGAAAAAGGGAAAAGGGATAAATTACCTTTCAATGTAAAGAATGTATTTAATAAGAAAAGGAAGTGATCTATTTTTATGGAAAACATGTTAGAATTATGATACCTCATGGTTATAAAAGGGAATAAAATATTTTTTTATATTGATATTGTAAATGCAATGAGTATTTATTTCTAAATGGCATGTAATGGTTATTAGGAAAGTTCATTACTTTATGCATGCTTCTTTTAAAGTTTGAAAAGAAAATAATCTTGAATGTTAGAAGTTAAATTGATTTAGACGAACAAAGGTTTATAAGAATAAGTATGTTAGTGACTATGGTATAATGAAATTTATGAAATCTTATGTCTTTCTTTAATAATAAAAGTTATGGTTAAGTTTGTTTGTTGGGGAACCTAGGGAGAATCTGTAATTGAAATTTGTAACTTTAGAACTTCAATTATTAAAAAAAAGATATATATATATATGTTTACTACTCTACAATGACTCTTAACTAAGTAAACTTTCTAGTTTTCTTTCTGGTTCCCTAGTGGGGCATGATAGGTTACCTTTAGATTGTTCACCAGTACCGATCAATTTTCCTTTTCAATCATAGATCCTTTCTTTTATATTCTTAAATGAGACTCAGTGACCTGTTTTATTGAACTGTGAAACACTCAACATATTGTAGATAAGTCCTTTTACCCAATAAGCGTTTTCACATTTGATTTTATTGTTCATCATAACAATACCTTTTCCTTTCACTTGACAGGGTGTATCATTTCCCATTCTTACTGATCCTCCATCATAATGTTCAAGAAATTCAAATTTTCCATTATCACCAGTCATGTGATGTGTACAACCACTATCAATAAACCATATATCATATTTACTAGCTTTAGAGATAAGTGTCATTTCTACATACCTTTCATCTTCATCTGAATCATCTTTCAATGCTACGAACACTATCTCGATATCTTCATCACTATCAGAACTACTATCATTAACTTTATCTTTAGCAATGTAACAATCTTTCTTACCTTTATCTTTATAATCTTGTTTAACTCTTCTGTCATACTATCGATTGCATCTGTAGTCTCGGTCATCCTTTTTGTCATTAGATCTATCATTTCTATCATCATTCTTTTTGTTAGGGCATCTTGCAACAAAATGGCCAATTTCTTTATAGTTAAAGCATATCAAAGTTAGTTTACCTTTATATATTCCTTTACCTCTGTGCAATCTTCTAACCATTAAAGCTTCAAGTTCATCTAGTTCCTTATCATCAATATTACTTTCACTGCTATTTCTTCTTATTTGTTTGCTACTAGATTTACCAATTTTCAAAGTAGACATAAATGCAGACTCCGTAGATGGTACAATACTGTTGTCAAAGTTATTCAGCTCAAAATAAATCAATCTTCCAACAAGACTATCAGTAGTAATGTTATTTCCAGGTGCAGCTCTTATTTCATGTATTGAAGAGACTCTTATAGAATAAATAGGCAATATAGTTCTAATAATCTTACTCACAATAGTGTCTTCATCAATGGTTCCACCAAATCCTCGAATAGTATTCACAACTTATTTAAGTTGGTTATTGTACTGTGTGATGTTTTCTTCTTCCTTCATTCGCATGTCATCAAACTTTCCATGAAGACTTTCAGCTTTGGCTCTTAGTACATTTACATCTCCTCAATAAACTAGTGTAAGTTGATCCCACATCTATTTGGCACTTGTACATGTCTTGATGTCCTCAAATTCAGCATCTGTGAGTGAAGAATCAATCTCCACCATGATAATATTATGCTCATGTTTTTATTTCATCTGATTTACTGTCAAAGGTCCAGTAGGTAGAATGAATTCATTGTCTAAAAAATATGCAATAGTGTCTGCAATCCCTGATAAATATAGTCTCATTTTTCTTTTCCATGTTGAAAATTTATATTTTTAAACTTTGGTGCATCTCTCTTATACATGTTGTGATCTTTAGCTTAAGTCCTTGAAAACTTTCTTCTAAGCATTGTATGCTCTCTAATAAGCATTGTATTCTCTGATACCAATTGTTAGAATAATTGAGAGGGGGGGTGAATCAGTTAGAATCAGTCACCTCGCAAATTATCCTACAGTCCCAAATTTCTCAAGATGTATACTAAAACAAATTCAATCATATAATCAACTTGGTAAAAATGTATTATGTAAAATTAAACTTTCATCAATAGTGTTTACCAAGTATCAATGAATTAATACTGTGATTACTGATCTAGGTCAATAAATTAAAGAATAAAGTAAAATAGCAATCCACAACATTCATGCATATTGACACATATATTTTTAATGTGGAAACCCTGCTAAGGGAAAAACCACCTGGGATCGGTAACCCAAAATATTTTCACTCTTTTGAAGTGAACTCAGTGAAGAGCCAACTCTGTTAAAGGTTAAAATGCACACTGTTAAATGTGACCTTGTTAGAGGATTTAAAACTAGTATTTCTCTTTTGACCATGAATTCACTATGGGGTCAACAAGAAAACACTCAACATTCTCTAAATTTTATAATAAAGACTTCATTGTCTTACTCGATTAAGATATTTATCTGTAACAATGGTTAAACTGATACAGTAATGATCTAATTCAATTATAACTCTGATTTGCATATATTCAAATCTATTCTAAGTACATAATACCTATGATCAATTAGTACTTCTTCAGCTCATCTCATACTTCATACTATTTATGCTTGGTAATGCTCTTTCCTCTTTTTCCTTGGTTATGTCTACAAAAAACACTCAATTCTGTCTTTAACCATTTTGATCAGTCATGCATAAAATTTGGATGTAAGCATCAGGTGCATGTGTTGTAATTCAAAATGAATCTCTTGTCTCTTATATAGACATCATAGCTCATTTAATTTTCATCCTTCAGATCATGCCACTTAATCTCTATCATTTATTTTCCCGCTTGATCCTTTCTTGGGAGTTGTGTTAAAAACACATTTCAAACTCTTTCGTTTGATCTTAGATAAATTTTTATAACCATTTGATCAAATAAAAAACTTTATCTTTTACCTCAAAATTATCAATTGTCAGCTCAGCATCCAAGTCGGCCTCAATTTGAATTAATTACTTTGTCTTAGTATTAACCATGTTGTATCAGAAATCCCTTGCTCGGTTATCACTGTGCCCGGTATACACTATGTTTTACTTGATTATTACTGTCTCTTGGTGTATACTGAACTCTTCATTTATAGACCACATAAACATTGTTTTTTCTAGATCTTCAAGTCATAAAAAAAATTTCCACCATAATAATACTCAAATAAGTTGACATCAATGACAATACATTAAATGATAATATGTATCATCACTTTTGCAACTCGGTTGAATATCAACAAATGACTTCAAACATATAATCAATTGTATTTCATCACAAGTGAGCACTTAGGGAAGAAACCTTTATCCCACCAAAAGAGAATTTCATCATTGATTGCAACCATTTTCCAGGAGCAGGACATGGAACCAATACTAGAGGTAAGAATCATGCTACTACTATTGTTTGTATTATCAAACCTAATATTCAAATGTTTGTTTCTATTGAGAAAGAGAAGGATAGCCTTAGGAACTCTGCAATCTTTTTGACAGCCCAAGACATCAGTAAGCTCCCATCAAGAACCTTCATCAATGACAGAATGATCAGTGGAATATTAACCTAGACTGTACTACCTGGAATAAATATCTTGTAAAACTATGGCACACCCTTGCTGAACCTAAAGGGATTTGTTTCATGTGGCATTTTCTTCTACTTAGGTTGTCGGTTAAGAAACCATCTGGAGAGCCAAATGTCTGCTCTTTTTGTTCTGAGCCTAATTCTATGCTACATATCTTCTTTAATTGTAATTTTTCTATAGTCATGTGGAGCCTGTGACTGGAACTAAATAGTAACTTTCATATTCTGGATATCTTCTCTAGGAATCTGATGGGATTAGATAAAAGATGCAATATTTTCTGGTCAGCTCTTTCCTTTCATATTCTTTGTCATATTTGAAAATTTAGGAATGATGATATTTTCAATAGTAGAAGTGGAGTTCTTACTAAGTCTCTACGGAGACTCATTTCATTTAATGTTGCCTTGCAGGTCACCATGATTTTGTAGGTGAAAGAACACAAAGTGCTAAAAGTCATCAAAGAAGTATGGAATGTGCTTGACAGAGAGAAAATTCCCTGTAAGAAGTCTATTTAAGGTGGGGTGGACTTTGATTATGATATCACCATAGGGAAGATGTTGCAGAAAGATAAAGGAGTTGTGACTGCACAAGAAAACACCTCAGCAGCAGCCACTATGGTTGATAAACAAGAGGAAGGGAGCAGTAATTTGACACAATTAAGCTAGGTACCTCAAGATCATACATCATTTGGTATACCCATAGTGTAGGATCCTAGGATTTGATCCCAATATCAGGCACCCATTTTTGTGTGCCCTCCACTACCCTGGGAGGCTTATATGTCGAATCCATACAATGATATATGTCAGGACAACCTAAAGCTTAAATAGGTAGATCGTAAAATTCCATGGACAACATGGTTCCCTAGATAGAGGTTATTTTATTAGTGGTCTGTAGTTATAGCATTTTGTGTTCCTTTTTGGTTCCTTTTTGGTTACATGATAATTCGACTCCCTCCGTATGAAAAGGGAAGATGTGATTTTTGTAATTTTGTAATCTGGTACTTGATACTATTGTAAACACTCAATGAGTTTTTTGTTTATTATATTATAATATATATTTAATAGAAAAAAATATTGACTATTCCAATATTTTCATTTTTTTTATTTTTATAGCGTTAATAGGGCCTTTGTAATGAATTAAATTCCACCAAAAGGCATTGTAATGGTTGGAGATAGGAGTTAAATTCATCTTATAATGGGCTTCATTTATTTCCATGTAGAATCAAGAAAGTTATTGACATTTTCTCTATGGCAATGCCAATAACCCGTGATAGTATATTTCGTACAAATTTACATATTTAGCACTTTTAGTGCATTAGACATTTTTAAATGGCTCTAATGGCTAACTTATAATCATTTGGACCTTATAGGTATTTAAAAAATCTCATCTACACCTAGGATCCTCAAGTGACCCCCAAGGTGCACTTCTAGCCTCCAAATGCCATCATGAGTTACATCATTGATCCTTTTAGAAAGGATTTACATACCAATCAAAACATTATTAAAAGCATAATCAAAGGACCAAATATGGTCTTATTACAATTCAAATGACCCACCATGATCATGTTTGTCTTTCATCAATGACCTCTTGGATTGGTTCCATAGTGTACAATACTTCACTAAGATTAACCTCAAGTTAGGATATCAAGTTAAGGAATTTGGTGAATATTTTCTTTTGTGAAGGAGTTTGGGTTGGAAGGAATTGGGAAGAGAACCAATAGTTTTGTTTACCCCTAATGCACTTCTGATATATTATGTGTATAATATATATGATATTTTATTTTGATTTACAAACTATTATATTATCTTAATATCTTTCTTTCTTGCCCCAATAGGTCTGAGTTTGAGGTGGAAGACTATAGTTCAGCATCATTTTGCTTAGTTTCTAAAGGTTATAGACCAAAGTTTCCATGACCTGATTTTTTCCTATGAAGAAGGATCATGTCAAATAATCTAAGTGAAGAAAAAAATGGGGAGACAATAACTAGATTGTGGTATAACCTCAAAATAAAAGGCGATTGAAAATTTTATTGTCCCTGCAAAATTTGTAAGGGATTAAACACTAGAAGATTGCTAATAAAAATAGCTAAAAGACATTGTAGGGAAAGTGGTCACATTGAAGAGGGCTTTGATTATCATCCATTGGTAAGTTTTTCATTATATTTTTAACAATTAATATACATATGAAATACACTTGATGATGAGATCATTATCATGGTTAATTTATGTTCATCATTTTTATATAGGTCAACCTCCCTAGGGAAGTACATGATATGGACCATGGAGGTGCGAATATGGAGAATATTGTTTTGGAAGTGGAGGATCATGGAGGTGTGAATATTGGAGTTGAATATTATGATCCCATAGAAGATGACGATCATACACTAGATAACACATTTGAAGATGATGGTACTAATACATTGATCTATGACACATTTGGTACTGGCACAGCTGATGATGATGATCAAGATGTCATTGATGTCATCCATGATATACCTTTACTTGAGAAGGAAAACACGACCCTTTACCAAGGCTCCAAAACAACCCTTCTCTTTGTTGTATTATTGTTGTTGAACTTGAAGGTTATGAATGGTTTATTCAACATAACAATGTCGCGTATGCTAAGGTATGTCGTAGATGTCATTATAGTCAATAAATGGTGAAACATGTACCATAAATATTATTAATATTAACTTCTATTTTTTTCGTAGATTAATAGGTGAGTTTTTCTTACCACCATCGAATATTCTCCCTCGCTCATAGTGTGAATTATGTACCACTATGAAAGATATTGGAATGGAGTATCAAGAAATAGATGTTTGTCCCAATGATCATATTATTTATCATAAAGAACATGAATTTGCAACAGAATTCCATCGATGTCATACGAGTAGATATCAAACAAATCAAATAATAAAAAATTTGTCTCACAAGGTTCTTCATTACATCCTCATTATTCCATGTTTGCAAAGATTTTTTAGGTGTACTAGCTTGGCACAATTTATGGATTACCATGCACGCAATAGGATTCAAGATAAAATTATTCAAATTCCTGTAGATGGTTTGGCATTTAAGGACATAGAGGCAAAATGGCCGCACTTTATCAAAGAACCTCGAAATCTTAAGCTTTCATTGGCAGTAGACGGTGTCAATCCATTTGGAGAGATGAGATCTATTTACTCTGTTTGGCCTATTTTTTTCATCAATAATAACATTCCTCCATGGATGTCAATAAAGAGGGAGCACATTATGTTGTCAATGATTTTTCCAGGCACATTTAACAATTATTTGCATGTAATTATAAATCTTGCAGTAAAATGGTCACAATAATTATGTAATGTTGGTGTTCATTCAACTAGGTAAGTACCAAGTTAGAGATATAAATGTATATATTGAGTCTCTTATCGATGAGTTATTGGAGTTATGGAATGGTGTCACTATGTATGACATCTCTAAACTAATAGGACAAAAACAATTTCAATTTCATGCAATGCATGTATGGACAATACATGATGCCCCATGGCTAACACATTTTTCTAGTATATTATGGTGATTTCAAGTTGCACATGATAATTCTAATTATGAAAATTAACATATTTAATCTAATTGTATCATTATTTTATAGTTCTTTAAACAAAGGAAAAACTTGCGTGTCCAGTTTGTGGTCCAAAGATGAAATCTCGTCATTCAAAAAGTTTAGCAAAGTAGGTGTTTAATGAGAATATGAACTTCCTCTATAGAAATCATAAGTATCGAACTACCAAAAAATAGATTTTCAATGGAAAAGAAGAGACTACATCAAAGCCACAAAGAATGACAACACACTTATGGAAGTTGGCATATAATAGAATTAATTGTCAAGGTACTACTATTCCACCTAATGGTTTATGTTTAGAATTTATATATTTCTATTTTGTTTTGTTTGTTGATTATGTAATTGATGATCGTGAAGGTTGTCAAAGAAATACTATTGAGCACCTTCCAAAGGGACTAAAAATTTATCCCAGACAATTTAGTAGGTTTCCCTGCTACGAGAAGCTACAAATTGTGCATTTGTTTGATACTATACATATTGGAAAGAATGTAACGGAGACATTGTAGAAAATATTGGATGGAAGGCGTGAAAAAGAAAAAAATAATCAAAATTTGTGGTGACATTCATGAATCCAAGCATACAATGAAAAATTTCATTCATTCAAATAGTAATGGAGATCGGATTAATATAAGTGCCCTTCCTTGGTTATTAATGGAGTAGCAAAGTGATGTCATTAAAGAAGTGATATGAAAAAATTCAATTTCTCACAAGATTTGTTGAGAACATAAGCAGTCTCATATCAAAGAAAAGTGAATTTGGGCCTGGGTTGAAAATGCATGATTGGTATACCTTCATCAAGGAAAGTCATGTTCTTTTCTATTTACAATATATTTTTTAAGTGCATGTATTGTTCATTGTATTATGTGATAAAAGAATGACATGATTAGTTTAGAATTGTTGTAGTACATGCTACCCCTATCTCTCCCAGAGAACTTTGACAATAAAATCAAACAAGTGATATATGATCTTGGAAAATACATGAGGTAAGTAGTGATATCTGTTCAATTTGTTGTATATATTTATTATATTCGCAATTTGTTTTTCTTATTATGTAATAAATTGTAAAGTCTCGTATTTATATATTTTGTATCTTGAATGTCTTGTAGGTGGTTTTCATGTAAATAAATCCATAAAGAAGATATAAAATATTGGAAGAGAAGAATTCCTCATCTAATGTGTGAAATGTAAAAAGTTTCTACCTTCAATTTTTTTTTATGCACAAGGACACTACCTCATACACCAAGTTGAGGATATTGAATTATGTGTACCTGTACACACTCGATCAATGTGGATGGTTGAGAGGAACTTAAAATTTTTAAAAGCTTTGGTTTGACAAAGAGAATGTGTTGAGGGTTCTATGGTGGAGGGATATATGGTATACCAGACTATGGTGTGTGTTACTTAATATCTTCCTAATCTTGCAACAAAGATCCATATAGATCGCATTTGGGATCTCGAAACTATTAGAAAATTTGAAGGGGAGTACTTGGTGGGGAAAATTAGATTGAGGAAAGTGAGAGGTGATAAATTATAAGATGTTATTGTTGTTAATTAATTCTTAATCTTCAAAATTAATCAGTTGTGAGTCATCTATTTTTTGTACAGCTAGTCGAGAGTGGGATGCAATACATTTGTATATTGCAAACAATCAAGATTGGATGATGGTATAGATTGAACGATATCATCATTTTAGTCGCACATTAACGTGGCAAGTTGTGTCTTCATTGGTTAAAGAAGCTCATCGAATGGATATTCCAATGTTACGCAAAGGGAAATAGATTTAGCATATGGTTTAAGAGATTTTCAGGTACATATAAATTTGTTAATCATTCGTATGCTTATCAACTCCTGATGCAATATTTTTTACATGTTTGACATATTATTGCAGGTCAAACACCACAAGGCTATGTTTTACAATGGTCATAAATTCCGCACCAAAAATTTGCATGACACAAAGAAAACTTGTGATTCTGGGATAAGTGCAGTCTTTCAGGTGACTAATATTTCATCTAGAAATGACTTACATCCTTAAGAGTCTCAAAATTGATACTATGGTATTTTGGATGATATACTTGAGTGTGAATTTAATTCCTTTAGATTAGTTCTCTTCGTCGTCAGATGGTACAGGCTATGACTTAATCAAAATGATCCTGATAAAACTGTTATTGAACATGACAATGGATTTTCAATGATTAATACAAGGTGGTTTGAGCCAATTAGGGATGACCCCTATGATCTTCCAAGCCAATGTGAGCTGGTATTTTACTCAGAGTTTCCACATAAACCGGGTTGGTCATTTTTTATTAGACATGATCCAAGAGGAAGGTCAATAAGGTTGAACCGCCTCACAATAGGTGTGGAATAATCATGCTCAAGGCCTTTCTTAGGAATGGTTTATTCAATCTAAGGACTACTTCTCCCATTATGAGGTGCATTTAACTTGTCAACCTAGGGACGTATACTTGAAATGGTCGGCACAATATGTGCACTAGGTTCCTTAAGGAGTCATTTTGCTTATGCTGCATGAAGGTAAAAATGCATAAAAGAAACCTACACTAGTGCTGCAGGAAAAGAATACATTTATCTCCTTACTAAAATGAATGCTAGAAATTGCAACTCTACTTAAACCTATATTTTCAGCCTAGAACATCCATTATAACTATTCTTGCAGATGCTACAGGAACACTCACAAGGTACGATGCTGCAGGAAGAAATTGTAACTTCTATCTGAAATACTGGAAATGCTGGAAATGAAATATATTCTATTCTAACCTATTCCACCTCCCAAGTGGGCCCCCTTGGTCGGTTTCTGCTAAACTATTAACACAGAATGTAAACCAAGAACTACTTCATTGTATTTCAAAAACTCATTACATAGAAACAATACATGGAACTTGAAATAGATTGTTGTATAACAATTTTCTTCCAAAAACTTTTGTCTCTATCTTTTATAGCTAACTTCAAACTATCGGTCCAATCCCTATATATAGAGGATCGAACACTTATTACAAAATAGAAAAGAAACTATCTTTGCTGAAAATATGCTAGAGAAGAAGATGGAAATGCAACAGCTCGCGGTGTGGGTAATAAAGCTCGGGCGACCAGTTCAACATAATAAAGTGCAGAGGGAATATAGGCACACTACATCCCCGCGTCCTAGAATAATGGCTCCATTGTAGCAGCCATGTTTCCTGGTGCTGTAATGATAACTCCACCATAGTTGGTCCTCAACAGTCTTCCTTGAATACTGTCGACCACTCTCCAGCCACTTTCTCTCATGTCAAGTTAGTTAAGATGCAGAAATATTCATGCAACAAGCTTAATCAAATTAAATATCCAGATATTAGAACATATATTTTGATGATTTTATGAAATATTGTACTATATGTATAATATTAGCAAAATATGTCACAAACATCTACCCATGGTTTATCAGTTCTATCTGGACTTTATCACAAGTTTTGACTCGCTAAGCTCTCAACTGTTTTGACAAAAACTAGAACAGAGTATTTAAAATTATACAAAACAAAGGCAATAATTTGGCCTTATCATCTGCCCCTTGGTTAATCAAATTCTTGTCCTTAAGTATTGCACCTTCTGGCAATTGACCTAAAGTCACCAACTTCGGTTCTTCCTTGCCTCTGGCTTTTGAAGGAGTAGTAGAATCCTCTTGTTCTTTCCCAAACTTCCCTTCTGTGATCTTCCTGCAGCCTGTCAAGTCTGGTAGTGTTGATATCATACAAGGGCCAAAGGAGCATGGGCAGCCGCATTGTAAGCGGACACCAGAGCTCCTTCCTGATTTGCCTACCCAGAGCTATGTATTTTGGTGCCCAGTGTATAGCTGCTTCAAGGTTAATGGGGCTATGTGGTTCTGATCTTTTGAATACCTCTGATAATCTACCCCATCTACTTCTGGCACCGGTTAAGGCTCTTTGGAAGAAAAAATAGGACATGCTATCATATTCTGCATACACATCTACTCTGAGTTTAAAAATTTTATCTTTGATTTCCTTTTTAACATTCCCATATGTCATTCTGAACCAATCCCTCAGGAATACTTCTGGTTGACTTCCAACTGCTCTTAAGGGTAGGGGTTCCATTTTCTCAAGTTCTCTGTAATTCTCCAATTGTCTATCATAGTTAGCCTCATTATGCATCCATGACATCAGGGCCCTTAGGTGTATATCCCCTATTAGGGTTTTTTCTTGTATGAATCACAGTGCTTCAAATGACTACTTGAACACCATGCCTTCTAATACTGATTCAGAGACAAGAAAAGCCTAATTGCTAAGGACTAGATAAGGTCCTTCTTCGTTTTTGAGCTCCACATATACTCAGGCAGGTTTTACCTCTTATGATTGTTGTTTACACAGTATGTATTAATGTGGACACTGATTTTCTATGTATCTTTGTTAAACCAATTTATAAATCATCTTACAAATGACCAAGCATAATCAAATGCAAGATTTAACCATACAAACCATGGTTGTAAATATAACAAGAACCAGTGATACAAGGATTTTCATCCTTCTTCCTTTTATTGTAGGAGGGACAACCTAATGATCCACTCTTCAAGGGATTAACAAACTGAATAGTATCCTGCTGATACAAATCCTTATGAGTTCATCTCATTCATTCTCAGTAACAAAAGTATGTTTAATTGAAATGATTTTGATATTGGTTGAGGAACAGACTGCAAACTATACTCTAGACCAGTGCCTATCCCTTGGGCAAAGAGTCAATGAAAACATGAATCAACAGAGATAAACTAATAGAGATACTGTAGAGTGCCTTAGAAACTACATGCAGCTGAGATAGAGTGCCTTACAAACTATCCTCTCATATACATACATCTGCATCAAATCCTTATCACAATGCTTTGCTCTCTGAAATTATCTATAAAACTTAGTCCTCTCATTGAAAGGAACTCATAAATAATTAAACAAACTACCTTGTAGCTGGTGTATTTCAAATTCCTTACAAGTGAAACACACTAGAGCACAAACAGAATGCAAAGAGACAAGATAATATGAAAGAGGGAGAACCACACTGTATTCTATTAGTGTATTCTTCTTCAACACATCCAGACAATAAGCTTTCCTGAATAGACAAAGACATAAAAGTATATCTTACAATAAAATTTTCACAAGACCAACAGGGACCTGCTCTGGGCATCTACAGGAAAAAACCATAACAGAGCAGAGGAAAGGAACCCTTACAACTGAGAAAAGAAAGAAAGATATAGAAGAGAAGAAACCCTATTCTCTCTGAGCAATTGACACCTGTCTCTCCTCAAATCTAATTTTATTTGCCTTTACCAGTCTTCAAAATATCTGATATATCTTTAAAAATTGAGTCCATCTATCTGAGAAAATATCTGATTTTATCCCTTTGTAAATCTCCTTCATTCTCCCACTAAAAAGTCTATCAAATCTGATCTCATCTGCAAAATATCTTTGAAAATCTAATAAAATATCTGCTTGCAAAAACCTCCCGGAAAGCTCTTTAAAAACAAATAAACATATTTGTTTCATTCTGAAAAATTAATCATTCTTTTCTATCCCCAAATCTGACCTCCCTAGCAAAACCCTCTGCCTTCAACTGTTTTCAAACAACCCTCCAGGAATAAACATATCAAGATTTGCAATAAAACTATAAAATTCCCTTTTAAACTAACCCTGTGCACATTTTAAAATCTGTGAAAACCTCAGATTTATGCATATTTTGGCTAGAAAACAATAGATTTTGACATGTGGCATGCTCATATTGGCTGTTATAAACTGTGCCTTTAACTCATTTTTAACCTCAGTTACATCCGGTGACCATGCGACAACCTTAGTCTCTAAGTCGCGAGCCATTTTTACCTCATCTGTCATCCCTGGGCGACCTCATGAATGGCATCCAGCGGCTAACTCCATCTTGCGACTGCGCGACCAGCGGCTATCTCCTCGTCGCAGCAGCTAACATCTCCTTCTGGCTACTTCGCGACTAACCACTAGCGGTTAGTCGCCAAGTCTCGATGGTCAACTCTGATATCTTGCGACTGTGCGACTAACTGCTAGCGGTCAGTCACCAAGCCTCTAAATGTTGGCGGTTATCTACAGTTTCTCTCCCGACTGGGCGACCGGAGCCATCTCGCAACTGCGCGACCAAGTGCATCTCGCGACCATGCGACCAACGCCATATGCCATTTTTGTCAAAATTTATTCTCCTTCATTTTTGGGCATGGAAACCAAGGTAGTCGGATGACTGGGCGCATGTGGATAGCCTCTTCTTCTTTCTTCAAATCACTATGTTTTCATTTTTGCATATAAAGCCTCAGAATTCACCTGTGGGATGAATGTGGGATATTAGATCTTATGGTTTAAAGCCATTTTCGGATTTTAAGCTAAAACATTGTGTATAGCCCATGAAAGTTGACCTCCAGCCCCTAGGAGCTCACCAAGAGCCTCTGGGATCTCTTTCTTACCAATGAAGTATGCGTTTTGGCATATAAATACCAAAAATGCCCTTTGCAGAGTAAATGTGGGACAATGGGAACTCACTGTTTTTTCATTTTCCTGGGCTTCTCAGCAAAACTGCTCACTAATGGTGTCATATCTCTGTTAAAAGAGACCATAAACTTGTTTCAAAGAGAAAAATGCCCCTCCCCATGGATTTACATCTGCAGATTTCAACTTGAAAACTTTTCAAAAACCCTTCCTTTAATGCTTGCGCAAATTGCTAGAACTGTAGATTTGCTGTTAGTTTATAATAAAATGCATCTTCTTTATCACTTTGCACATTACCTTCCCCTCTTTCTGCATGGCATTCAACTCCAAGAAACTGTGCATGGACATGCTATGAAGTTTATGGTTTGCAATGTTTTGTTAAAACTTTATAAACACCTTCCCTACGCAGCAGATTATACAATGAAGTTTTGCCCCCTTTACAAACTAAAACAAACAAAACAAAAGCTCCATCTGCTATCGCAGCCTGTCTATGTTTTTTGTTAGTTTATATTTAATAATTTAAGGAAATCTCCAATTTCTCTTCACAGCTAACTGCGCAGGAAACAGTGCATTGAAGTCTTATCTTTTTCCTTTTTAAGACTTTCAAAACATAACATAACACTCCTTCACTTGTTTGCGCAGGATTCAATGCAATAAAATTTACCATTTTAATGTTAAAAAACTTTGTAAATAAACTCCCTGTCTGCGCAACAAGTATGGATCATTTTGGTCAAACAACTCATGTGCCCTGTCTATGCTTCCAAACAATCTATAGCTAAGAGGACGCTGGTGAAGGTTGCAAAATTTGGCTTTACCTCAGTCGATTTCATTGATTGAAGGCCTATCCTCCACACTGGCTTTGCATAATGTCTGCAATGAATGTTTTAACTTCCTCCAATGTAATATTAATTGCCTTCTTTTTTTAAAACATTTCCCTTTCCCTTTCAAAATCAATGCAAAAACTGAATTTACTTTGGCAATGTTTTGGTTTCAAATCATGCTTGGGAGCCTCTGATACACCAAGTGATCACTTTAATCACATAAGATGACTATTGAATTTTAATAAATCATGCTACATAGTTCGAGCATTACTGCTTCTGAAAACCATTTCCATCTTCAAATTGTCCCAACATAGCCAACTAGATCATAAAATATTGGATTGGTATAAGAAATCAATCTCCCACATCTCTGCAAACAGATTTCAAAAATAACAATTGGCCTCTGGATCTGGTGTAAAAAACTGACAGAAACAAAAAATCTGGTCCTGACACATGGCAAGAAGCTTCATGCATCTCACAAGGAGTGTGCATGTTAAAGGGCTCCTTTAGATTCATCCTCAGGCACAAGATATAGCAATGCAAACTTAGCCCTTTTAAAACACTACCTAAGTGCAAATGTTGGAACAACATAAATCCTCTTTTAGATTAGTCATTGCAAAATAAGTAAATCATATTCTGAAACTTTGCCATCAAGTTAGGTATTACATTCATATGTAATGAAGATGGTCCCACAATCGGACTCTGAAAACATCTCTCAGACAGAAACTTATCATCTCCTAAAAATGACCATTTTGCAAACTTAAATCTTTTCTGCACTACAAGCTGAACAAACTGCCTCCGAAACTGCATTCATAGGGTCATCAAAAAGATCTTTCAGAAACTCAACCTCTGGAGCCTGATTGAATATCATATGTAGAACGTGACCCCTTAATTATCTTATTCTGAAAACAAACTTCTGAACTGATACCAATCTGCAAAGATAGCACCTTAACACTTTCTAAACCAAAGCACAATAGATATGCAGAAATTGGGTTCAAAATCGGCAAAGAAAAGTGATCTACCGGATTGGTCAAAGTTTGGGAATCTTAAAATGAGTTCATTCCTAGGTCTATGATGCAAATCCATATTCAATTATTTCTGACCTCGAACCGGGTGCAAATAGGGAAACCACAAAGTGTACCATTTAATTCTGAATTCAGCATTTTCAGTGAAACTTTAATAAATTGGAAACGGAAAGGCTCTGGCAAAGTGGACAAATGGATTGGTAGGAGTCTATAAATCTTCAGGTAGGTGCACTCTTATTTCTTCAATATGAGGGACAAGCCCATTATCCAAAATTTTCACCTGGGTACACATTTTCAAAAGCTCAAAGTTGACAACTTACCAATTCTGCACTTGGATACATAGGAAAGCAGAATTAATCACTATCAGAATGGTTCTTGAAAACTTGTCATCTGATTTCATAAAGAACTGCATACTGGCAATATTGGAGTGTGTGACCACTAGTACACAATACCAAAGGAATTTTCTCAATTGGGTGAATTGGTCAAAAGTTGTAACATGTCAAAATGGGCTATTCAGATTTCTAGGCAGAACAAAAATGCAAGCAGTTATGAGCAACCAACTTTGGGAAGTATGAAAACTTATCAAACGGATTCAGAATGACCTAAGATCTAAAACATAAGTTCTCTGATATGCATGCTAAACATTCCCAAAGTGATGGCTCAATAAACTCAACTGGGTGCAAGATATTCAAAAGCAAAGTAGGCTCCGGACAGCAAAATGACATTAGCAAAATGCAGAATTAGGTGACCCCCTCAAAATGACTACTCACTAAACATGTCAGAATTGGAAACCAGGAGCTGGGACCCACTGCATATGTCAAATGGAAGGTATATAACCTCTCCCCAATTTATACCTCATGAAAATCATCCGAGTACCCTTTTCAAGCATTCTAACTGAGCCTTCTCACAAAATTTTCAAGGGTAATTACTTTGCCTATCTAAAAAGTTTAACATGGTCACTCCAAATTTGTTCCAAATTTAGGAGTACCAACATCCCCTATGTAAGGTAGGGGATTCCATTCAGTCTCTGTTGGGATGATAAAATTATGCACATACAACTCACAGAGTAGGTTTTGTTGCCAAGATGGAAGTGTCTGGTATAAACTATAGAATTCCTGGGCTGATTTGAACTCTGTGTTTACATCTTTGAGGGTCATCATCAACTGAAATAGGAGGAATTATTCTTTTAGACAGATGGTATAGACCCTAGGTGGAGGTCTACAAGCAATTACCTATTCAGTCAACTTAAGGGCATGTTCCATTTTATGTTTCTGTCTTGCCAACTGATCTTTCAATTCTGCATTTCCTTTCCCTGTTCTGCTATTACTTTCTGCAATTTATTTTTCTCTTCTCCATATAGAGTGGTTGTCAGCACATGCTTATTCTATAACTGGAAGAGAAGCATTTGCAAAGTAATCAAACCACTATTTTCATTTTGGTTATTCTTCTTTCTTTGTTCTCTCCATAACTACTCTAAGAATTTTATTAACCAAGTTCGCTTATAGGAAACTAAAGCATTTCTTGTGCAAGCCAGTTGGTGAGTTATAGGGGTTTCTTCCTCATGAGTTGGAACATCCTGATGACTAATGCCTGGGTCATTTTCACATACATTTGGCTCATCTTCACACTCCTCATCCATATTTTGAGGAATGTCTGGGATCTCAGACTGGCTAGGAGAATCATCCAGAACAATATGAATAGGAGCTTCCTCCTCAAATTGTTTGGGGGAAGTGGTCTGAATTTTGGTGGGTGCTTTAGGAGTCTGCCCTCTCATCCTAGAACTTCTTCTTACAGGGATATCCTAAACTTCTATGGCATTTTTCTTACTAACCCTTTTTGTTTTCTCTACTGCAGGAGTAGTGGCTGCAGGAGTAGTGGATGCAGGAACTGATTTCATTTTCTTCTTTCTTGAGACTTGAGAGTTTCATGGTTCAGCTGCAGGAACCGAAGTTTCTCCTACTAACTTCCATTTTCCTTTGGTTCAGGTGGCAGTAGATATATTTCTCATATGAGTGTTTAAAGGCACATTTTCTTATAAATTTTTGGTTTCTACCCCTTGGGTACTTTGCTCGGCAACTGGATCAGGGGGAACTGCATTATCTTGGCTAATTTGCACATTAGGGGCAATTTGAGGCTGAAGGGTTTTATGATGGATGAACTCTGCCCATGTCATAGGAGAGGCATCCCTAAGAGATCTTTCTATGAGTAATTTAATCAGGGCATGGTGAGTAACAGAGTTGTCTTTCCCTTTTGGGGTTTCTTCAGCACTAATGCACAGCATATTAAACAGAAAATTGGGTGCATTCATTGGGATATTATGTCGTACATAACTAAGTAGCTTAAAATGATGCGCATGTAAATTAGAGAATCGTCCCTCACAAGTGAAATACCTTATAATGTGTGTAGCTAACTCCTGATATGGTGGAGGAATGGACATCCTTTTGCATCCCTGTTTAGTGATCTCCAATGGAGGGTCTCCTGGTAGGGTGAATTGAGCCCTGGCTGACCTAGCATCATGGGCATTGGGGTAGTGTTCCCCTGCTACGGGAAAACTGGTCACTTCTTCTATTCGCTCCTCTGTTGCAACAACTGGCAACCCCCATACCATCGCTTGGCCCTCATCAAATGTGTTTGCAAATTTTGTTGCTGCTTCATCATTGAACTCTATCAATTTTAAGAAATATCCCAGCCATCCACAGGCATTAAATCTTCTTACGGCCTCAACGTCGGCTAGTAAAATACCATGAACCACTGGTTCATGCCACTGTAATTGGCCCCCCATTTTTACCAAATTCAACCTCTCCTTTGTTCAACCTCTACTCTGTTCTTGATAATTACCTTCTTCTCTTTTGAATTTCATACTACCTCTTGTAAAACCACAGACCCTCTTTCACATTCTTCTGGCATTCTTGATATGAACAATAATAATGTACTTTAATAGAATGAATCATAGATATTCATGCGAGCAAGAGTTATGTCATGGTTTTAATACCGGGTCACATCTAATCTGACAGTTAGGATTTTATTCGGAATAAAGGTATGACACTTGACACTTGTGTGATGCGGAAGCTAGATTTTAATTAAGACAAGGCTGAAGTATAGATTTGAGGATCTTAACGAGTAAATGGAAATGACATTTTTAAAAATTGGCACACTTCCCTGCCCCCGACGAAATATTGACAAGTGTCCTCACTTGTCAAACTTGGCAGAAGGTACGAAACTAGATTAAGGCGGAAACAATACATTTATTGCAGTATTCGATATAACAAACTAAATACATGCGCTAAAAATGGAAATAAATTTGAAAAGATCGTACCTATTAATTGATCATCGCACGTGCCAGGAAAGATTGGCAAGAGTGGAATGATGGTGTCGGTAGTCGGCATGCATCAGCACATGATCTTTTATTGAAAGCATAGAAATATGATGATGTGGAAGGTGAATGGATGGAATATTAAGAAATGAAGTGGGTTGAAAAAGAAGAATGTAGAAAGTGAATGGAGAATTTGAACTTTATGTAAACATAAAGTTTTTATTATGGTCATGCTTCGAAGGAATTCTTATTGAAGAGCTGCAGGAAGAAGGTTGACACCCTCTGTTGTAGGAAGTGTTACCTGTTGATCCTTTAAAACTGGCTAGTTGAATTGCTGCACGAAGCCTTCTTTCGTCTGTGGCTGGTGATACAACTTTAGTCTATGTCCATTGACTAGTAGCTTGAAGTGTATAGGGTCAATTGTGGTCAACTGGACTGCTCCCTTTGCTAATACATGGCTTATTTCATATGGACCTATCCATCATGTCTGCAGCTTGCCTGGTATCTCTTGGTATCTGGAATCATATAACAATGCCCAATCTCCAACTTTGAACTGCTTACTCTTAATATGGGTATCATGCCACTATTTTCTTTGCTTTTGGACA
>MU223735.1:3067642-3097850 GCA_018584345.1 Thuja plicata
GCAGCATTTCCAACAAGGCTTTCAACAAACAATCTGACAAACACGTCCTCTTCTTGCACTCCAAGAATCCCACATGCAACAATAACTGATTTAATATGATCATCTGGGTCTTTGGTTTTATCTCCAGAAAACTTTGGGAGATATTCTCTTGATCTTTTAGGCAGGGCTGAATATTGGGGAAATGCAAAAGGGCCAATTTGTGCCCCCCATGGCTAAGCTGCAATCAAAGACATAACACACTGGAATTCTTTCACCAAAAGATTTTTGAATTAAATACAGAGTCGCCAATCTCACATAGAGATATTTCTAAAAAATAAGGAAATAAAGAAGCACTGATCTTTGATTCCGAATCCCCAGCAGAGTCACCAAAAATCTATTAGTAAACAAATTTGCACTTCAAAAATAATAACACATAATGACTCACAATTCCCAAATAGAAGTACAAATGCTACTAAAAATTGGAGAATTTATCATTGGATTGATAACTTTCCTCTGAATTGAGAGGTATAGCTCCCTCTTAGAAAGATTTACAATGAATTAAAATATAGGTTATGTCTTTAACCAAAAGACACAAAGGCATACTAACATTCGCCCATCAACATGGTGTGAATCCGATTGTGGACTTAATAATGTAAAACAAAACTAAATTCATGGCACACATACCATTCACTTATTTTTCCCATTGTAGGGGCATGAGAAAGATTTAATATTTTTTTTTGAGATACATGAATGAATAAACTCATAGATTTAATAACATTCATGAGTACAAATATAACACCATAAGAAGATGACTAAAATGACTCACAGATCACCCTCAATCAGAAAAATATATTCAAACTCAAAGATCTGATACATATTCATCCTTCCTCCTCAATACAAAGTAAAAGACTCAAAGATATATTTACTCCTCCATAAACCATAACTAAAAACATTACATTCAATCCCTCTTTCCCCAATTACAATAAAAAAAACTTTCTTCCTTGCTGGAGCACACAGACTGTAGAAAAGAAGAAGTCAAAACCCCATCTCATCAACTTTCCCCCAATAAATAATATCTTATTGGTAGTTATTCGATTACTGTAACCGATTCTTGAAAATTATTTCCTCTTTAATCTTTATTTTCTATATTTAACTCTCTCCATGCTGACGGTTTCTTTTCAGTTTTAATAATTGATTCTTGCAAGTTATTTTATTTATCATATCATTTGACCCAAGACTCATATTTCATATCAAAAAAAATGCATGCATGGGCTCCTAGACAGGTGGCATATGAATACTTTAGTCATCAAACAAAAATCTTGCTGCTAGGCGGATTTAAAAAAATATTTATGACAATCAAATTAGGCCTCGGTGCGGGGGGCATAACTAATTATTCCACCATTGGATTTCCTTCCTTTTTGAATATGTTGGAGCTATCCTAATTGCGCCCAACTCCACTAAAGCGATTTTCCAAATTATATCTGAGTAAAAATTTATGGAGCTCTGAGTAGAGACATATAAAACTGTCAAAAAAAATCAAACTTGTGTTAATGTTATCAGCAGCTTTCACATTCTTTGCACTCAAACTTCACCATTGCCACCACCACTTGTTTCTTAGAACTGATATTAATGTCTAGATAAATTATACATCATCCCATTAGGTTATCTAAAATATTCCATCACCTCACAATCACAATGAGTTGGATGAATTTCAGATTTTTAAAACTGTGCATAGTCGCTATAGTGTCCAGCATTTCTGTTGTTTCTATCATGCAACCATGATAATAAAATTTCAATCTTCACCATTAATGTGAATGCCTCATTAGATACCCACACTAACTTTATTCCATGCATTCTACAATAATTGCATCCCTACAGTACTTTTAACATTTAATTGTAGACATGAATGGGCACTGCCAACATGAAAGGTAAGGAATCATTTCCCTTCATTTTAAAGTTTACATCATGTGATGTTTGTTCCCTTTCCAATCTCTGTAATAAAATATGAGACATCTTTTTAGTATATTCCAACACACTAGAAAATATGTCTTGTACCCTGTTTGAACCATCTTGAACCTGTGAACTGCATTGAACCCGATTGAACAAGTTTGAACACCCTCGAACCACTTTGAACAACCTCGAACCACTTTGAACACCCTCGAACCACTTTGAACAAGTTTGAACCATGTTCAAAGGTGTTCAAAGATTTATGCTTCCACTTTTCATCTTTACATTTCTGAAAATTAGGCATGTCGTGGGCTCATTATTTTAACAATTCTCCTACACTGACATTCTTTAATTTTGTAACTGATACTTCAACATTTCCTGTGATTCCTTGATACATAAATCATCACCACCATCTACCAAATTTCTTAGAATTTATGAACTGCCTCGAACTACCTTGAACCAGTTTGAACCGAGTTCAAACCTGTTCAAGGGTGTTCAAGCCTGTTCAAACAATTTGTTAATAAATAAACTTTCACCTTTCAAAACATGGCTAGACTACGGGACTGACACCTTAGTGATTGGCTAGACTCGAAAGATTTTAGGGAACTTAAGATAATCAGGAAACATAATAGCGACTCAAAGGACCACATAAAAAGGAAAAGTACAAGACTTGGACTAACACATAATAACTATGATAATTTGTACATCTTCATTTCATCTCATACTCCATACTTGTTCTTCTCGGTAATCCTCTTTATTCTATTGCTCGGTTATGCCTACAGAAAAACATTTGGTTTTGTCTTTAACCAATTTGATCAATCATGTATTAAATTTGCATGTATACGCTTCAAGTGTAGCATCATTTCAAAATGAATCTCTTGTCTCTTATATAGACATCATATCTCATTTAATTTGCATCCTTGAGATCTTGCCGCTTAATCTCTATCATTCATTTTCCCGCTTGATCCTTCTGTTGGTACTAAAAAATACAAGGGTTTTTGAGTACCTTGTTAATACTTTGCATTTTGACCCCCTTTAAATGCTTTTTTTGCCTATTTTCTCAGATGGAATTTTGAGGTCTACCATGCATATCAGGTTTTCATCACTCTTGGTTTGACATATGAAGACATCCCAGGTTGTCAGATTCAAGTTTCGAGTTGTTTCGTGATGTCTTGTTTTGAGCACTTCTCAGATTCTGCATTTGTTGTCCAAGTGTCAATTTGTTGTAACAGGCAACGTTTACATTTGAATAACTTGCGTACTTTTGTGTTTCATGGGTCACCATTTTAGAAATGTTTATCATGTATATTAGAGAGCTTATTTTTCAAAACCCAAGCCATTTCAAGTCCTTTTGATGGGTTTTCAATTTCCCCAAAGTTGGTTCTCCAGAACTGTCTAGTTTCTTTGTTTTACCCAGAATATAGAATTATGAAATAGCCTACTTTGAGATCCTACAAGTTGCACCCAGTTCAAGATTTTAAAGAATTCAATTTTTCCCTGCATCGAAAACATGAAATTATACCTTCCTAAATATTATTAGATTCAGACCAATCCATTTGATCACTTTTCTTAACCAATTCCAAATCCAATTTCTGCATATTTATTGTGTTTAAATTCAGAAAAGTGTTTAAGTGCTCACTTTGCAGATTAGTGTCGGTTGATCAGTTCATTATATGAGTAGGTTACTTAAATTTCTGCATTCCTTATGTGAAGGTGAATCCATGTTCAGAGGTCCAGACTCTGAGGGTCATTTTTGATGAGTTTATGAAATCAAAACCAAGAGTAGTTTATGCAGATTGACAGTGATAAACAGAATTGCATTTACAGAGCAGTCATCTTCAGAAGATTGAAACTTTTTATCAAATGGTTATTTTGAGTTTTGAATTATTTCTTTGTGCTCCATGTACTTGAATGTACTACCTAGATCAGTGGTGGAGCCTTGAAACATGTTTTCCTATTTTTTTGCAAAGGCTAACCCATTTGCATTTTATGTTGTTTTGACATTTGCATCTACATAATTTTTCCTGAACCACCATATTTGATCAGTTACATCTTGCACATGATGTAAGATACAGCAAAGCCATTTTGTGTAAATACTGATTATTGATGAATAGATTACCTTTCCAAGTGACGACTCCTGAGGAGTTGATCCAATATCTTTCAAAATAACATTTTGGGCAGAGTTTGCATAAGTTTGAATAAATCCAATTGTAGAATGAATAAAGTAGCTAATTTTGAACATTATTACCTTGAATCCCTAATGCTCTCATACAAATTCCTTTGGAACACATTTTTAGATGTTGGAAATGAGCATAGGTTTTAGATTGCATGATAATATGATGCTTTCTGATCAGTTTTTGGGACTAGTTCCTGAAGCCAGTTCCTATTGTTGGGTCAAATTACAAAATATGCCAATGCTCATCAAGGCTACATTGAGATTTGATTTTAAGGTTATTCTTATGCAATGATTTGGATCAGGATTTAGATATGAGCTTTCCCTTTGTTCTTGTGCATTGCATATTCTAGTTTGGATGATTCTTGATTTCACTTAAAAAGTTAATGGTGGAGTGACTGCGCAACACAAAATAAAAACATTTCACAAATCTTCCAGTGTTATTGGCAAGTGTTGAGTTGGCAGGCACAATGGAAGAAAAGGCCGATCAAAATGGAAAATATCATTCCAAGCATAGAGGCTTGCACTGAATGTTGGAGACCAAAGACAAAACATTGGCGTTTTAAAACAAATTCTATTGGTCTACGCATTACATGGGAATCCAGCATGGGGTTTTTCAAAAACTTTGAAATGACAAAAGCCTGCATAAACAACTAGAAAGGAGACCCCACGCATAGAAAATGAAAGGGTGTTGTGTTGAATATATTGCAAGTCTACAAAGTCAACATGATATTGCGAGGACAACCAACATAATATTGAAGGAATGCTTTCTTCAAGTTTTAAAACAATATCATGCAACATTGCAATCAGTTTAATGTACAAAAGAAGAGCCCGTGCAAGCAGTTAAGACATTTAAAAGGAGCCCCAAATGCTAAGCATGTTGCCACACAACATTTGAAGAATGATTCTAAACATTTTAAAACATTTAAATGTAAATAGCATTTTGCAAATGTAATACCAAGGAGACCAACATGTTGTAATACAAGGTAATGCCACGCATTGATTAGAGGAAGGAATTAAAATATTTGAAAATGCACATTGGCAGGTGTAATCCCAGACCAAAGTCAGCGCAACTTGATAAGGGATGTGCAAGCTTTAAAAAAATTTACATTTTAAAACAAATGCATTGGAAAAGAAGACATGTTGTGTCGACATGGAAGAGAAGTTGCGCAGGGGTATATAGAGGAAACAAGACATTTGAAACAATACAAATCACCAATGATAAGAGTCTTGCGCATAGCATATGGAAATATTCAAAAAACTTAGACATCTGAAAGAAGGCTACATAATTAGTGAAGAAGGAGCCCACACCAATCTCAGGGGGCTGTGCATGAGTAAAGCCAGTTTAAAATAAATAAATGTATTTTCTACATGTGAGGAGTATGTTGTGTTTGAAGCTTCAGACCAATCCTGCGTAGCATGTGGATGACATTTCACACTTAATGCATTTTCCAAATGCAACTTGTAGATAAAAATAGAGATTTATGTGTTAAACCTGGAAGAGGTCTCCACGTGTGATTGAAGGAAGAGAGGAGGAAAATAGTTTCCAAAACATACAAATTGCATTGAAAATGAAACCAGTCAGCGCAGACATCATTGGAGAGGATAGCTGGAGAAGTTCCCATGCAGTAGTAGAGGAGTGAAATTTAAAATCAAAGTTTAAAAAGTAGAATTATGAATAGAATATTGGCGCTGACTATGAAGGAGATTGCAGAGGACATTTTAAAATATTAAATCAAACAAATGCACATGCCCTATGCAGCATTTGAAGGAGGGTTTTAAACACTTTAAAACATATAATTTGCAAATTGGCAGTGAGGAAATTCCACGCAGCATTAAGAGAGGACATGTGAAACATTTAACAAAGCATGTCAGAAGGATAAGTCATGTAGGTATAAAGGAGAGGTTTGAAAAGCTTGAGAAATGTAAAGGCATTTATCCCAAATTCAGTGGGTAAGCGGTTTCTTAAAAAAATTTATATGCCAGCACTTTTAATGTAAAATAAGTAAGGAACCAAGAGGCTTTGGCGGGGCCCTTGGATGGGGGACTCAGTGCGCTGGTGGGCCCCATAATTTTGGGAGAAAAATGTATAAGTGCTTTAAAACTTGAGAATTTTAATCCCACATTGGTAGTGGGAAGGAACTTTGAGTTGTATAAAGGAAAAAACACAACTATGGTATATTGTGAGAAAGAGCTGGAGGCTCTCCACGCATAGGTGATGAATGCATTGGGAAGCATGCCTAGGTGACACAAAATAAATTTTGGCTATGACATGGCAGACAAGTGCAAAATTGTTGATGATGATGTGGAAGACAAGTGGACAATTGGAAAATGGTCATGCAATCACAAAAGGATTAAAGATAACCGCCAGGGTTTCAGAGATAATGCAACTAATCATCAGGCGAGGTCATGAAAGGTTTCAGGTTAACCGCCAAATAGTCTGAGATCAGGAAACTGTGTCATTGTGTAGACGCAAAATAAAATTACAGTCAGAGGAGATAACTATGGAGACTTCGCGACTAGCCTCCAGACTAACCGTGCACAAAGTCTCAAAAGGATTGTAGATAACCATTGGGGCATCAGAGATAGCGCAACTGTGCAGTCGTGAAGTCATGAAACAAAGTTGTGGTTAGGAGAAAATTGTCGAGATTCAGTGACTGGAAGCTAGTTAACTATGGTCGTGATGTCTCTAAGATAAAAATGCTAAGTCCTTAACCTTGTGAGATTTAGCGATCACCGTCAGATCAAGATCCAGATCAAGGGCCTGCATTTAATCTCTAAAAGAACCCAGGGTTAAGAAAATCTCATAGAGACTCAGAGATACACTATGGAGAGTTAATTGTGGTCAAGGCGTGGTTCAGAGTTATGGTCGAGTTAAATTCTATAGAGGCTGAGGTAATCTCTAATTCTCACAGTAAACCCAGAGTTAAGAAATTCTTATAGATACTTAGAGACTAAAGGTAATCTCCAAGTCTCAGAAGGAAACCATAGTTAAAGATATCTCTTAGAGACTGAGAGACTAAGTAGTCTCCAAGTCTCCAAGGTGAACCTAAGTTAAGGAGGAGTTTCAAGACTAGTTAAGAGCAGCCAAGCAATGCATGCCATATTTCAAAATCTGGTTCTTTCTGTGCAATAAAAGGAATAAAGGAGAATTTCAAAGGGAGAGAAATGTGCAGGATTTCAAAAGTTAAAAGAATTTCAATCAATATATTCTATGCAAATATTAAAGATAAATATTAAATTTGATTTGCATACAAATAAGACAGAATGCAAAGATTAAAAAATGCTAAAAGATTAAAGTAATCAGCATAGTCTTTTCCATAGTCTGGTGCAGATTTTTTATTTTCAAAAACTTGAAATATGCATTCGCGGAGGATTTTCATCAGACAACAAAAATCAGATTTTTGCAAAATCAAATCAGATTTGAAGGGGATTTCTTAGTAGCAGATAAAATCAGACATTTTTCAAGAGAATAAGATCAGATTTACATAGAAGGATGAGAAAAAATGAAATATATTTTATTGCAAATCTTGAAAATGAAGCATTCACGGAATGGTTTTACAAAGGATGAAATCAGATATTTTCAGTGGATAAGATCAGACTTTGAAAAGGCAAATGAAATCAGATTTTAAAACTACCGATGGAGACCAGATTATATTTCAAGTAAGATCAGATTTCAGAAGAGAAAAAGAGTAATTGCAAATCAGATTTGAAAAGGATGACAGATGTTTATCAGGCATGAGCTTTAGGGTTTTTGTGGCTTCTATTTATTTCTCTCTTTTCTCAGTTTTAGGGGTTCATGTCTTCTGCTCTATTTTGGGATAGTTCTCATACTTTGTTCTGTCTCTCTGCAAAAGTTTCAGAGTAGGTTCCACATTGGTAGTCTCTGTATATTTTTCCCTTTTCTATGCATACAAAGTTTTCTTATTTCCTTTCTATTTTTTGGGAAGAAATCCATTGTAACAACAAGTTTATTAATGAATATCAGCATTGTTGTTTATGATATCAAGTTGTCTCCATTTATGTTTTTGAATCATATAGAATAAGGCATTAAGGATGTTTTAATCTTGTCTGTTGTTGATTAGCAATAGTGTTATTCAAGGAATAATTGTGATTCAAGATTTGTATTCAGATTTGTATGAGTTGGAATATCAAAGGTATTGCCAATCTTGTCTTTCCAGTGGATGTTGGTTATGTATTGTCTATTCCAAGGTCTCTTCTAAGGGGAGGGTTAAATTATTTGAGTAGAGAATTGCATATTTGAAATACACAAGTGGATTCATAAGAAGAACTTGATTGATAGGGTTTGTCTTATGTAAGGCATATAGACATATAATATTGTGTTGTTGTCCTTTGTTCATAATCTCTTTGCAATGTTATGTTTGAGTATGTTGCCCATTGGATAAGGCACTGGTCTATGAAATATTTGGGATATTTCAGAGATCCATCATCAAAACATAATTGAAAAATCATTTCCCTTTCATGTTGTTAAAATTTAGGATTGCTCTGGTTTTCAAACTTATTCCAAGCAAGCACAATATTACATAAGACTTGACAAAATATTGAGGTATTTGTTACCTAAAGTTCTGAAAATTATTCCACAGTTATATATCTGCAAGCTTGTAGTTGTTATAAAAGAGTCATGTGTGTGCAGATTAGACAATACATGTGTGAATGATGTGGAGCTCAAAGAAGAAGGAGGATTAATCCTCATAAATCAGACTTAGTCTTGCAAGAATCAGAAGTTGGGAGTCATAGAGTTGATTAAGTTATAGTCTATTTTGATCTTGCAATAAAAAGCTCTAACGAATTGGCAACTCTGTTGGGGAATAAAGGACAGCAAGTTTAAGATGACCATTTCCTTGCTTTGTTGAATCATCCTAGATTCTGGTTATAGATTCATTGTTTGCAAAGACATATTCCTTAATTTTTTTGTAAAGTGGGTCATGTATGTTATGTCTGTCATTGCAAAGTGTCTGAAAGTCCAAGTTCTGAAGAAATACTTATACAATCTCACATGTGGTGAGTGGTGACTCTGAGTTCTCTGATTTGCACCAGTGTGCATGTTGAAAGAAAAAATATAAAGAAGAGCTAGACTTGCAGTGAAGAGGCAGCAGATAATAGAAATCCTATGATTTATAGCATAATCAAGAGAGGAATCATTAAGAGACCCTATATTGGAGATGTATGTAAGTTGTTGATTTGAAGAAGGTTAGAGTTGGGAAAGAGATCTCAAATACTAAAAATATTTTCCTCTACAAAGAGGTGGCGACTCTACCAAGTTTTGAAGGTGATTTGGAGGTGACTTTAAATCAAATAGTTTGCAGCAGCTTCATCATATTCTAAGTATTCTTATTTTCATTGGATATATTCTTTTATTCCATGAAAATCATTTATACATATTTTCCCTATTAAGTGGTCAGCACTAATTGAGAGGGAAGAGAGAGGCAACTTTTAGTCATCCAGCTTACTAAGATATCACAACTATTTAGGGGTAGGTTGTGTGGGGCTATAAATTTTGAAGGTATCCCTAGATACCCAAATCCTATTCCATCAGTAGTTAGAGATTGCTTGCCTAAATTCACTGGCATGGGTGAGAAATTAGCTAAGGAGCATATAAACAAGTTTGTTGACTTAATAGATGATCATAACATCATACATGAGGATGTATTAATAACCCTTTTTGCAATATCTTTAGTTGAGGGTGCTAGGGATTGGTTTAGAGACTTACCTCATGGTTCAATAGGATCTATGGTTGCATTAGAAGATTATTTTGTTGATAAATACGGTGACATGGCGCACAGTGATTATCATGAAATATCTGAATATAAAGACCCTTTATTAGAATTTGAACTTGTTCATGCAGCAACAGAAGTATTAAGACAAAAGCTTCAAGAAAGGGTTATTATGAAATTACAAAGAAATATGAGAAGAGAGGAGGATGAATCTCAATTTGAATTTTACACAAGATTTGCTCATATTAAGGAGTATAGTATCACTTTCTGTCCTCAAGACTTTGTATGGGCTAACTTGTTTGTGAAACTCTGTTTTCCTAATACAATTATGTATGTGTCAAATGTTGCACCTGTTACCTGTGACACAACACTTCAATAAGTCATTCTATTAGTGATAAACAAAGGTTAGTGAGAATATCAAACCCTAACATCAACCTATTGCTTTCTAACTAGGATGAGGGTAGTAAATAACATATCAGCCCTCAGATTATGCTAATACCAGTGACATAAACAACCTAGCATGAAAGATTCAAGTTTAAAATAACTATTTGATTATTAAGCATGCATATTAGTCTAAAAATGAGAATTATAACCACACATGAAAGTAACTATGGAGTGTGCATGAAGCTATGAAGGAATGGGTAGCATAACAATGCCTTGAGATTCCTTCAAAATCTTAGCATAACAACACTACTATTCAAAAATTAAGGCTTATTATGAGCTCCAAACCTCTTAAATTTATAGAATAATGGGAGAGAGAGAGAGAGGGGAGACAAGGTTCATTAATGGAGCCCCTAAGGTCATTAATGAAGTGTAAGAGCCATTAATGCCCTAGGCATTAATGAGGGATGGGCAAGAGGGAATATCCATTAAGGGGTCATTAATGAAATTCATTAAGAGGCATGGGAGGGAGTAAGGCTCAACTTGGCAAGTTGGTCCTTAGAGAAGTCAAGCTTGAGAAAGTTGACTTTCTCAAATGGCTTGAGTCCCTAATCACTTCCTTAATGGAATGTGACATCATTAGGAGGGGGTTAGAATTAGATTAGGATTAGAAGAATGCTTAGCAAGGGTGAAAGGGTTGGGAAAGGTTTGAACCTAGGGTCCAAGTGGTTGAGCTGGGTTAGGTTGGGGGTTTAGAGGAATAGAAATGAAATGAATTAAACTTATTTAATTCATTCAAAAAAAGGAAATTTAATTATTTAAACAACTCAATTGCTTTTTAATAATTAAAGGACCATAGCCAATTAATTAGATTAATCAAGCTAGGGGATTGGTTCTTTTGCAAGTGAGAAAATGATTTAGGTCTTTATTTAATTCCTAATAAATTAATCATTTTAGCCATGTATTTGATCGATTATTAATTTTGGCTAATGCAATTAACTTAGTGATTTTGATCACCTTAGGAAACTAAATTGATTCGAAGAATTATGCCAAGCAGTAACAGAGTCATTTGGACATAATCGAGGGTATGATCACACTTAGGGAAAATAGGGTCTTTAGTCGTAGCGGACCAAATTCGGGTGGTTACAAAATAATTTTCCAATCTCTCAGAGGGTGGAATATATTTGGCATACCATGAAATGCATGGAACATGTTGAAAATATTTCATCTAAAGTTATATATGAGGTTGAATCTACTGATGTTGAATCTGAAAATGATGAGGCTGAATTTAGTAATATTGAATCTAGCTATTATGATAACAAAGTTGAGTCTACTTATGCTGAAAGTGTTGATTATGATGCTGACAATGAACTTTATGAGCAGCAAGATGATGAAGATGAATGTATAGCTAGAAATAATCCTTGTGAGTTTGTAGGCTGTTATTTTTCTCAACATAACAATGCAGATTTCTTGTTTCAGTTTGGAGATGTTTTGTGTGGATAGCAAGATGATTATTATGATGCAGATATAAGTTGTTGTTGTGATTTCTTTGCACAAGATGATATGATCCAAGAAATCTCAGTCCATGTTTCCAACAAGGAATAAATTTGCAGCATCAAGCAAGAAACCAAAGAAAGTAAACAAGAGATCCAATGTCTGCTAAGCAGTGAAAAAATCTCAGAATTCTTAGCTATTGATTTTCAAAGGTATGTATCTAAAAATGATTCTAAAATTTCATGCCCTATGGATATAAGTTTTGATAATGATAACATTGTTGAGGGTATGAAAAATGACAATGAAGATGTTGATTGTGATAGTGTATCAGTTATGAGTGTGAATGATGACAGTTGTTCAATTCACAGTGAACAAATTTCAAAGTTGTTGTCTGATGAGTATCTAGGTATTCAAGAAGGGATAGCTCTGAACTATCATGCCCAATACACATTTATTTTGATAAAGAATATGAGTCAATAGATCCTGATTTTGACATGTGTGTTTTAGATTTTCCTTGTACTCCCATCTCACTAGACAATAACAAAATTAAATATGACCTTGTAGATAATGAGAGTATCAGTATTGGTTCTGATTTAAAGGATAAAGAGACTCCAGACATGATGTTAAGTATTGACTAGGATAATTGTGTTGATAAAAAATATTCTTCTGATTCTAAATCTTTCATTGAACTATTTCATGATAAGCTTTTAGCTACTCAACATATGCAGTTGCCTGATGAGTGTGTTGATATGTATCCTCCCTCAGATGAACAAGATAATGGTTTATATAAAGATGATAATGCATATGGATATGAGAGATTTGTTGTTGTCATATAGAATGAGTATGAAGTTTCTTATGCTGGTGTACATTCATATTTTGACAAGATTAGTGTCAGTGATTCTTGTTTAAGCCATGATGCTGAAGAAAGAGGCAAATTTGAATGTGTATTTTCAGATTTACAAGTGATTAAGGAGCCAGTGATTGACAATGTTTTCTCATGTTTAAAAGATGCTATTAAAACTTGTGGTCAGAAAACTACCCCTGATTTTCTACAGACAGATTTTTATTTTGACACATTCTATTTTAGTTTGCAAAGTGTTGATGTAAAAGAACCGTGTTTTGTGGTGCAAACTAATGATCAGAATATGAATGCTTTCATCCCTGAGACTGAGCTAGAATGTTTCTTCTTCAGCAAGTCAGTAGTAATGAAGAGTGTGATGTTTTGATATCATACAATGATCAACATTCACACTATTTCAGTGATTTTGTTTTTCCAAGTGAGGGTGAGTTTGTTGATTACTTTTTGTTTGATATGTTGAAGATTTAGGGCAGCAATTGTGATCAAGTGAATGGAAATGATAGTTTCATCTTACCTCTGATTTATGAAAATGAAAACTAGGTGTATGATAGAGGTAAGAGTTGATTTCAGTTTTGGGGCTTTGGGCCTTTTGAAAATAATGTGCATTTTGTATAGTCATTTTCCCTTCAATTTGTGGTGTGTTTTCTTTCAATAAAGGGTTCCCAGTTTTGAAAAAGGGAAAGGAGAAAAGAGAAGAGATAAGGAAGTTTGATTTATTTTTGTGAATGGTCTGCTGCACCATGAGATTTTGAATTTCTCTGCATGCCTGCATGGGGCACGCGTCCTCATTCACAACCACTATTGGTACTCAAAAATACAACAAGGGTTATTGAGTACCTTGTTAATGCTTTGCATTTTGACCCCCTATAAATGCTTTTTGTGCCTATTTTCCCAGATGGAATTTTGAGGTCTACTATGCATATCAGGTGTTCATCACTCTTGCTTTGATATATGAATATGTCCCAAGTTGTCAGATTCAATTTTTGAGTTTTTTAGTGATGTCTTGTTTTGAGCACTTCTCAAATTCTGTATTTGTTGCTTGTGTCAATTTGTTGTAACAGGCATTGTTTACATTTGAATAACTTGCATACTTTTATGTTTCATGGGTTACCATATTAGGAATGTTTAACATATATATCAGAGAGCTTATGTTTCAAAACACCCAAGCCATTTCAATTCCTTTTGATGCGTTTTTAGTTTCCCCAAAGTTAGTTCTCGAGAACTGTCTAGTTTCTCTATTTTACCCAAAATGCAGAATTATGAAATAGCCTACTTTGAGATCCTACAAGTTGCACCCAATTCAAGATTTTGAAGAATTGAATTTTCCCCTACATTGCAAACATAAAAGTATACCTTCCTAAATATTTTTAGATTTAGACCAATCCATTTGATCACTTAGCTTAACGAATTCCAAATTCAATTTCTGCATATTTACTGTGTTTAAATTCAGAAAAATGTTTAAATGTTGACTTTGTAGATTAGTGTTGGTTGTTCAGTTCATTATCTGAGAAATTTATTTGAATTTTTGCATTCCTTATGTCAAGGTGAATCCATGTTCAGAGGTCCAGACTCTGAGGGTCATTTTTGATGAGTTTATGAAATCAAAACCAAGAGCAGTTTATGCAGATTGACAGTGATAAACATAATTGCATTTACAGAGCAGTCATCTTCAAAAGATTGAAACTTTTTATCAGATGGTGAATTTGAGTTTTGAATTATTTCTTTGTGCTCCCTGTACCTGAATGTACTACCTGGATCAGTGGTGGAGCCTCGAAACATGTTTTCCTATTTTTGTAAACGCTAACCCATTTGCATTTTATGTTGTTTTGACATTTACATCTGCATAAGTTTTCCTGAATCACCATATTTGATCGGTTACATCTTACACATGATGTAAGATCCAGAAAATTCCTTTTGCGTACATATTGATTATTGATTAATAGATTACCTTTCCAAGTAACGGCTCCTGAGGAGTTGATCCAATATCTTTCAAAATAACATTTTGGGTAGAGTTTGCATAAGTTTGAATACATCCAATTGCAGAATGAACGAAGTAGCTAATTTTGAATATTATTATCTTGAAGACCTAATCCTCTCATACAAATCCCTTTGGCATGCATTTTTAGATGTTGGAAAAGAGCATAGATTTTAGATTGCATGATAATATGATGCTTTCTGATCAGTTTTTGGGACTAGTTCCTGAGACTAGTTGCTATTGTTGGGTCAAATTGCAAAAGATGTCAATGCTCATCAAGGCTACATTGAGATTTGATTTTAAGATTATTCTTATGCAATTATTTGGATCAAGATTTAGATATGAGCTTTCCCTTTGTTCCTGTGCATTTCAAATTATAGTTTTGATGATCCTTGATTTCACTTAAAAAGTTAATGGTGGAGTGACTACGCAGCACAAAATAAAAACATTTCACAAATCTTCCAGTGTTATTGGTGAGTGTTGAGTTGGTAGGTATAGTGGAAGAAAAGGCCAATCCAAATGGAAAATATCATTCCAAGCACAAAGGCTTGCACTGAATGTTGGAGACCAAAGACAAAACATTGGAGTTTTAAAACAAATGCTATTGGTCTACGCATTACATGGGAATCCAGCATGGGGTTTTTCAAAGACTTTGAAATGACAAAAGCCTACATAAACAACTAGCAGTGAGACCCCACACATAGAAAATGAAAGGGTGTTGTGTTATAAATATTGCAAGTCTACAAAGTCAACATGATATTGCGAGGACAGCCAGCGCAATATTGAAGGAAGGCTATCTTCAATTTTTAAGACAATATCATGCAACATTGCAATCAGTTTAATGTACAAAAGAAGAGCCCGCCCAAGCAGTTAAGACATTTAAAAGGAGCCCCAAATGCTAAGCATGCTGCCACGCAGCATTTGAAGAATGATTCTAAACATTTTAAAACATTTAAACGTAAATAGCATTTTGCAAATGTAATACCAAGGAGACCAGCATGTTGGAATACAAGGTAATGCCACGTGCTGATAGAAGAAGGAATTAAAATATTTGAAAATGCACATTGGCAGGTGTAATCCTAGACCAAAGTCAACGCAACTTGGGGGGGATGTGCAAGCTTTAAAAACATTTACATTTTAAAACAAATGCATTGGCAAAGAAGACATGTTGCATAGACATGGAAGAGAAGCTGCGCAGGGGTATATAGAAGAAACAAGACATTTGAAACAATGAAAATAGCTAATGATAAGAGTCTTGCACATAGCATATGGAAATATTCAAAAAACTTAGACATTTGCAAGAAGGTTGCACAATTAGTGAAGGAGCCCACACCAATCACAGGGGGATGCACATGAGTAAAGGGAGTTTAAAATAAATAAATGTATTTGCTACATGTGAGGAGTATCTACGTTTGAAGCTTCAGACCAATCTTGCGCAGTATGTGGATGACATTTCACACTTAATGCATTTTCCAAATGCAACTTGCAGATAAAAATAGAGATGTCTGTGTTAAACCTGGAAGAGATATCCACATGTCAATGAAGGAAGAGAGGAGGCAAAATAGTTTCCAAAACATACAAATTGCATTGAAAATGAAACCAGTCAGCGCAGACATCATTGGAGAGGAAAGTTGGAAAAGTTCCCATGCAGCAGTAGAGGAGTGAATGTTAAAATCAAAGTTTAAAAAATAGAATGTTGAATAGAAGATTGGCGTTGACTATGAAGGAGATTGTAGAGGAAATTTTAAAATGTTAAATCAAACAAATGTACATGCCCTACACAGCATTTGAAGGAGGGTTTTAAACACTTTAAAACATACAATTTGCAAATTGGCAGTGAGGAAAGGCCACGCAGTATTGAGGGAGGACATTGAAACATTTAATAGAGCATGTCAGAAGGATAAGCCATGTAGGTATAAAGGAGAGAAAAGCTTGAGAAATGTAAAGGAATTTATCCCACATTCAGTGGGTAAGCAGTTTCTTACAAATTTTTATATGCCAGCACTTGTAATATAAAATAAGTAAGGAACCAAGAGGCTTTGGCGAGCCCCTTGGCTGGGGGACTCACTGCATTGGTGGGCCCCATAATTTTGGGAGCAAAATGTATAAGTGCTTTAAAAATTGAGAAGTTTAAACCCACATTGGTTGTGGGAAGGAACTTTGAGTTGTATAAAGGAAAAACACAAGTATGGTATATTGTAAGAAAGAGCTAGAGGCTCTCCACACGTAGGTGACGGATGCATTGGGAAGCATGCCCAGGTGACAAAAATCAAATTTTGGCAACGATGTGGTGGACAAGTGCAGAATGGTTGATGATGATGTGGTGGACAAGTGGACATGTGGAAGATGGTTGCATAGTCGCAAAAGGATTGAAGATAACCGTCAGGGTATCAGAGATAACGTGACTAACCACTGGGCGAGGTCGCGAAAGGTTTTAGGTTAACACACAGTCTGAGATCACATGACTATGTAGTCATGTAGTCGGGAAAGAAAATTGTAATCATAGGAGATAACCTCAAATATTTTTTCCACTAGCCGCCAGAATAACCGTGCACAAAGTCCCGAAAGGATCGTAGATAATCGTCGGAGCATCAGAGATAGCGTGATTATGCAGTCATGAAGTCACAAAATAAATTTGTGGTTAGGAGACAACTATGGAGATTCAACAATTGGAAGCTAGTTAAACGTGGTCGCGATGTCTCTAGGAGAAATACGCTAAGTCCCTAACCTTGCAAGATTCAGCGATCACCGTCAAATCAAGATCCAAATCAAGGGCCTGCATTTAATCTCTAAAAGAACCTAGGGTTAAGAAAATCTCATAGAGACTCAGAGACACACTATGGAGAGTTAATTGTGGTCAAGGCATGGTTCAGAGTTGTGGTCAAGTTAAATTCTATAGAGACTTAGATACTGAGGTAATCTCCAAGTGTCACAATAAACCCAGAGTTAAGAAATTTTTATAGAGACTTAGAGACTAAAGGTAATCTCCAAGTCTCAGAAGGAAACCATAGTTAAAGATATCTCTTAAAGACTTAGAGACTAAGTAATCTCCTAGTCTCCAAGGGGAACTGGAGTTAAGGAGGAGTTTTAAGACTAGTTAAGAGCATCCAGCCAATGCATGTCATATGTCAAAATTTGGAGCTTTCTGTGTCATAAAAGGCATAAAGGAGAATTTCAAAGGGAGAGAAATCTGCGGGATTTCAAAATTAAAAGAATTTAAATCAATGTATTCTATGCACATATTAAAGATTAATATTAAATCTGATTTTCATACAAATAAGACAGAATGCAAAGATTAAAAATTGCTAAAAGATTAAAGTAATCGGCATAGTCTTTTCCATAGTCTGGTGCAGATTTTTTAATTTTCTAAAACTTGAAATATGCATTCCCGAAGGATTTTCATCAAACAACAAAAAATAGGTTTTTTCAAAATCAAATCAGATTTGAAGGGGATTTCTCAGTAGCTGATAAAATCACACATTTCTTAAGAGAATAAGATCAAATTTACACAAAAGGATGAGAAAAAATGAAATATATTTTATTGCAAATCTTGAAAATGAAGCATTGACAGAATGGTTTTACAGAGGATGAAATCAGATATTTTTAGTGGATAAGATCAGACTTTGAAAAGGCAACTGAAATCAGATTTTAAAACCACCGATGGAGACCAGATTATATTTTAAGTAAGACCAGATTTTAGAAGAGAAAAGAAGGAGTAAGTGTAGATCAGATTTGCAAAAGGAGGACATATGTTTATCAAGCATGAGCTTTAGGGTTTTCTTGGCTTCTGTTTATTTCTCTCTTTTCTGAGTTGTAGGGGTCCCTATCTTCTTCTCTATTTTGGGAGAGTTCTCAAACTTTGTTCTGTCTCTCTGCAAAAGTTTCAGAGAAGGTTCCACATTGGTAGTCTCTGTATATTTTTCCCTTTTCTATGCATACAAAGTGTTCTTATTTACTTTCTATTTTTGGTAAGAACTCCATTGTAACAGCAATTTTATGAAAGAATCTCAGCATTGTTGTTTATGATATCAAGTTTTCTGCATTTATGTTTTTGAATCATATAGAATAAGACATTAAGGATGTTTTAATCTTGTCTGTTGTTGATCAGCAATAGTGTTATTCAAGGAATAATTGTGATTCAATATTTGTATTCAGATTTGTATGAGTTGGAATATAAAGGGTATTTCCATTCTTATCTTTCCAATGGATTTTGGTTATGTATTGTCTATTCCAAGGTCTCTTCTAAGGGGAGGGTTAAATGCTTTGAGTAGAGAATTGCATATTTGAAATACACAGGTGGATTCATAAGAAGAACTTGATTGATAGGGTTTGTCTTATGTAAGGCATATAGACATATCAGACTATGTTGTTGTCCTTTGTTCTTAATCTCTTTCCAATGTTATGTTTGACTCTATTTCCCATTGGATAAGGCACTAGTCTATGCAATATTTGGGATATTTCAGAGATCCATCATCAAAACATAATTTAAAAATCATTTCCCTTTCATGTTGTTAGAATTTAGGATTGCTCTGGTTTTCATACTTATTCCATGCAAGGATAATATTGCATAAGACTTGATAAAATATTGAGTTATTTGTTACCTAAAGTTCTGAAAACTATTCCACGGTTATATATTTGCAAGCCTGTAGTTGTTATAAAAGAGTCATATGTGTGAAAATTAGGCAATACCCACCTGAGTAATGTGGTGCTCAAAGAAGGAGGATTGATCTTCATAAATTAGACTTAGTCTTGCAAGAATCAGAAGTTGGGAGTCATAAAGTTGATTAAGTTATAGTCTGTTTTGATCTTGCAAGAAAAATCTCTGACACCTTCCTCGACAGTTGTTTTAAAAACAAGTTTCAATCTTTGTCATCTGATCTTTCTTGAATTTTCATAACTGTTTTATCAAATAACAAACTTTATCTTTTACCTCAAAATCATCAATTGCCAACTTAGCATCCTAGTCAGCCTCAATTTGAATTAATTTCTCAGTCTTAGTATTAATTGTGTTGTGTTAGTGATCCCTAGATTGGTTATCATTGTGCTTGGTATACACTATCCTTTACTCGGTTATTACTGCCTCTCAGTGTATACAGAACTCTTCATTTACTGACTACATAAACATTGTTTGTTCTAGATCTTCAAATCATAAAAAATATTTTCCACCATAATAATACTCAAATAAGTTGACATCAATGACAATCCATTAACTAATAATGTTTATCATCACTTCTACAACTCTGTTGAATATCAACAAATGACTTCAAACATATAATCAGTTGTAGTTCATCAATCTCTCCCTTTGGCTTTTATGGCAACAAAATATGAAATATGCAATATAAAAAGCCATATAAAAAAATACCAAACTTTTGTTCTACTACTGAAACAATTATGTAGCTCTCCTTAGCTTGAATATAAGTTGTGTCAATATAAACAAAAACTTCACCATGCATACTCTCCTTTTAGTTTTGACTTTTTAGCTCTTGAATCTCTATGTATATTAGATATGTCTTTTCTCTCCCTTTCTTTGTACTCCCTCAACAAGTAGATATTCCATCGATCAACTCTCTCCCTTACATGGATATATATTTCATTGACTCATCTCTTTATATTTCATTGACCAACTCTCTCCCTTTGACAACAATGCCAAAAAGAAAATATGCAGCTCTTCAGTAGCCAAAAACAATATCTCTGATTTTCAGTGCAGTAGGTACCTTTCAGTGTACTAATATGTCTGTGTTAGTCCAGTTCAACTTTGCATCAACATGATTGATTTTTTGATTTCATGGAGATTGATGCAACCTCCTACTCAACTCAATTACCAATAGATAAGGGATGAACCCCTAGTCTACTACTTAAGTACTCAAATGTATCCTTCCGTAAGGGTTTTGTGAATATGTCTGCAAGTTGTTATTTTGATTGTACATATTCCAGTATTACTTGTTTATCTTATACTTGTTGCCTCAAGTAGTGATATTTTATAGATATGTGCTTTTTTTTTATGCATCACATGATTCTTTGAAATATTTATAGCACTTGTATTATCACAATAAATTATCACTAGTTCAATGATCTCCTCATTCATTCCTTTCAACAATTGTTTTATCCATGCTATGTTAGAACAATTTGTAGCAGTAGCAACATACTCTGCTTCTATATTTGACTAAGATATGCATCCTTGCTTCTTTCTTATCCAAGTAACTAGTCTTTCTCCAATAAAGAATGCTTTAATAGTAGTGCTTTTTCTATCATCTATGTTCCCAGCCCGATCAGCATCAGTATAAACTTTCAATTTGAAATTTCCTTCTCTTTTATACCATAGTCCATAATCCTCAGTATTCTTCAAATATCTAAAATTCTTTTTACAATAGTCATATGTGATTCCCTAGGGTTAGCAGAAAATCTTACAACTATTCTAACCGCATGTGTTATGTCAGGTCGTGTGTGAATAGCATACATCAATTTACCAATCATAGATCTATACAAGGTTTGATTTACCTCAGGGATCTTGTCTTCTTTTGTCAGTTTGCATCCTATCACTATAGCTGTTTTGAATGGTTTTGATTCATCCATTCTGAATGTCTTTAGTCAATTCCTTCTTCTTGTGCATACCCTTTGAAAACCAATCTTGCTTTATTTTTTGTTACATTCCCATCTTCATTTAGTTTGTTTCTTAAAATCCATTTGGTGCCAATGACATTTTTATCACTCAGTCTCGGTACTAATGTCCATGTCTTATTTTTTCATATCTGCTCAATTTCTTCATTCATAGTATTAATCCATTCTTTATTTTATAATGCATCTTGTTAGTCCAATTCTGTACTTGTCCTTTTTTTAAAGTGATTTCTAGAGTCGCCATGGTATTTTTGAAAGTCTCAAATATTCTTTAATCCTCATGTCCAAATACTCACTGAAAGTGTCAACCTTGTAGTTCGACCGTGTTTTGAAAAACAAAAGATTACTTTCTAATACTTTTCTTGAACAGGTTTGAACAGTCTTAAACACCCTTGAACAACCTTGAACTCAATTCATACATGTTCAAGAGTGTTCAAGGTCAAAGTCTCGGTCACAAAAGAAAGGGAAGATGACTAAGGAGAATATAGAAATGATCAACTTGGAGGATGATAAATTTGGGGATTTAAACTATCAAATTGGTGAAGATGAGAAAATAGGGAAGGACCTCTTCAATCTAGATGATGTGACTTTAGATATGATGGATACTCCTGCAAAGACAAGCAAGAAACCAGCAGCAACAAGTATCACACCTAGATGGCTAACCACTTCAGTGAATAAGAAATGGAGCCTAGTTCTTGTATCTATCCCAGTGCAGGACATAGTCAGCAAATACGTTCAAAAGACTCCCAAGGCCAAGAAACTTAAGAGTACTGCACAGATGTTTGCTGATGCAAAAACTAGAAAGTGGACTGCTTAAGTAGCCCCCTATAGACCAAAAGAGGAGAAGTAGAATGTTGCAGCGGAAGACTTTGAAGTCACTAAAATTGAACTAGGAACCGTGGATAGGGTGGGAAAGAACCACCTGTTCAAAGAGACAGCTCAGCAGATGTTAATGACATCTTGGAAAGATAGCAAGGAAAAGAAAGAAATGAAATAGACCATAGTGTCACTTTCCCAATTCATAAACACTTTCTGCAACTTTGACGCCACGCATCTGATCCAATCCCTGCAGGTATTTGATCCAAACTCTACATAAAGTAAAAATTTTCTAAATCGAGTTCAGAGGGGTCGAACGTTGGTCTCTTCAGTTGATGAGTGGATGTCCCAAGTACTTAGTAGTGTCCAACAATACATTAAGGACTAGCATTTAGTACTCCATGATACAGAAGCCATAATGGGAGAGTTTGAGACCCAGCGCCTAGTCTGGGATGGAGAGAAGGAAAAATGGGTGTCAGCAATGAGGAAATTCTTGGAAATAGAGAGGTATGGCTTCAGTAAATTCAGCACAGAAAAAGCTCTGAAATGCACCGAGGAATTAGTTTTCTTTATACTTAGAAAGAAAATTAGCTGGCGTATCTCTCGCATAAGAAGCACTATTACAGAAACCAAGGAATATGAGGTCGAGGCTAAATATATTCAAAAATCTGCTCTGAATGAGTTGAAGGTCATCAACTTCACCTATACTTATCCATCAGTTTACGATGAACAGGAATTGAAAGGAGCTTTGGACGCCTTCAACTTAGCAATAAAGATAATCGGAGAAAAGGCTAATCCTAAAGCCACAGACTTAACTTAGATGGAAAGAATTGAATCAATGTTATATCTATGTGTGGATCAGTTGTCAGGCATGGTGGAAAAGGTGAAAAAGTTGAAGTGGAGTAAGGAAGCCTCAATGGCCAGGATAGTGAATTCCAAAATCCTGCATCTGTCATTTGAACAGGAGCTGGTCCAAGTGTATAAAGAATGGAAATCTACCCAGTCAGTTGTCAAAGAAGAAGGGACCCCAGTGGGAAGCGAGGATCGTGCAGTAGACAAAGAACCAGATTTAGATAGTTAGTTTTTATTTGAATTGGCATGCAAACTCTTAAGGACATGTGTCCTTTTTCTGTTGGTTTCATTTTATAACTAATTGCCCGAGAGGTCAAGTTTTTCGGGAGACCCCTCAGTGCTTTGATACTATAAGTATTTCTATTGAAAACTTTAGAAGGGTTCGGAAAAAAAGAGACTAATGGTAACTAGATAGTTTATTTTGGTTGTGATAGTTTGAATTTAAAAAGGTTAGAGGAACAGATGTGGAAAAATCTGATATTTTTTTGAAAAAACAGACTTCATGTGATCGCTTGTGTAGTGATTTTTGGAAATACATTACAGTTAATTTTATCAAATCTGTATCGTTTGAAAACAAAGAGCAAGTATCTTATGTTGACATTTTGTTTACTATGCAATATATGTGTCTGTTGATTCATAATTATTAGACTTTATATATATGTTGTTGCCTTTTTGTTGATTAGTTGTCTGTTTTCATTGAATCTGTTAAAAGAGAAACTGTTCTTTTTCTTTCCTTATCATTTTTCTATCTTTATTAAGGTATTTTATGCAATACTTCTCATCTATGAATGTTGAAGTAACCTTTCTAAACTTTCGGGTTAAAATTTGAAGTTTAGAATAAGAAATTATTCACAAAATATCTCTAGGGAGTTGTACCTAGGTTCAATTCAGAGGGAAGTGATTTCAAAACATTTACCCAATTGTTAGCGTCTTTTGTCTTTCAAAAGGATTGTAGAATTTTCCTAAAAAATGATTTACTGAGAGACAAATTTTTTCGCTAACAGATTTTGGCGACTCTACTAGGGAGCGCTAGACAGTGTAGACCTATTTTTAATGCTTTCTTTTATGAACAGTTATAGTTCTACTAGCTATAGTGATACCTAACCAGGATGAAATACCTCTTTTTATTCAACCAGGTCTTAACTTTCAAGATACCCAAGAAGATATAATTGCTGACCTGAACATTGTTGGTTGGGATTTAAAGACTAGCTATCATCAGTACCAACAAGTTCTCTTAGTCTTGGAGGAAGAAGAAGATATATGGGAGTGGCTTCAAGGTATCCCAATTGCTCAGGAAGCACAAATTTTTGATAGGGCTATCCAAAGGAAATAAAATAAAATATACCATACTGGATTCTTGACCTTATACCAGGTCTCAAAGGAGGGAGGGAATCTTTGACACCTTTTACGAAAGTTTACAAAACCTTCAATCCCCAACCGCCTACATTTCAAAACCTAAATCTAAGAGTAGGCATCCCTCCCCACCTAAAGCTCAGTCAAACAATTCTCCATCTACTAGTATCTGGTAATCCTTGACCTTATCTGGCATTCAAGCCCCTCCCCTCCTAACTATCTTTCTAGTCACAGTCATGGCACAACCTTGGGGAGCAGCAGTCGTTCCTCTAGCACTTGGTGCTCATCATGCCCTTCCTAAGGGCATAAAAGATGTTCTCCCTAAATTTTATGGAGATGGTAAGGTCTTATTAGATGGACATTTCAATGTGTTCAGTGTAGCAATAGCTATTTAGTAGTGTAACATGAAGATGTAGTTGTTATGCTTTTTCTCAATCCTTGACAGAAGGAGCTGCAGAATGGTTTGGTCATTTGCCCGGAGGGTCTATAACAAATTGGCAAACAATCAAGATAGTGTTCAAAATTCATTTCAAAGGTGCTAATGATGAGAATTCTTTGTTGGCATAATTGACAGAAATGAAGAAGTAAATCCATGAACCAATGAGAGACTATGTGGCTAAGTATAATAAAGTGATTCATAAAATTCTCACTACCAAAAGACCGACTCCAGAAAACCAACAATGTTTCTTTGTAAACTCTATGCCTCCTGACATAGGTTTTCACTTGAGAAGGAGTAGGCTTGCAGATTTGGACACTGCCCAAAGCCAAGCCACTGAATTGGAGGATGATCTTATCACAGCCAGAAAATGGAGAAAAGATGTGCAAACACCTCATTCCCAAGCCTCGACTTCCTCATCCACAGACCCATTTTTCCAAAGACTCATGAATGATGTCATTGCCTTAAAAAGACAGTTACCTAAGCAGGGATCTTCCTATCCTCCCATGTACCAAGATACTAGTCAAAAGTAATCCAACCAATGGAAAAATAAAACTCCTCTTTTTCCCCCAACTCAGTCGAGGTTGTCCCTAGAGGCTGCTCCAAAAGATGCAATCATGTGTTCATTTCACCTCACAACAGATCACGATGGCAGTTCTTGTCTAGATATGTTGAGACATATTCAAATGGAGGAAACTAAAGATGTGTTAGGAGAGTGTACTATGGAGTAAGTGGCTCAAGAGAGACTTGGTGACTCTGGATCATATTATTTAGAATACAAATTCGACTCTAAAAGAGGGGATATTCTAATCACTCTTGAAAACCCAACGTGTGTTATGCTGACGCGCAATCAAAAGACTTCTAAGAATGCTCCCACATCATCTAGTACTTTTTAGAAAGCTCATGAATCATTGAGTAACCTTTACCCTTCCAGTAATAAAGTTCATGATTCTAAAGCTTTACAAAAAAATGAAGGTATGTCTTCTTTTGATATAGTTGAATTTTGCAAATCCTCTGCTATACAAATTTCCCCTCCTGAATATTTAAAATTAAACCCAAAAGAACTTGATAAGCTGGTTAGGTATGTCCAAGGAGATTCCTCACCTTCTTCCCAGACCAACCAATGTACCACAGATCAGGCCATTGAATCCATACAGACTCCCATTATTTCTCCTCCTATTATATCAAACCAAAATAACTCAGCCACTGCAACCACCTCAGAAATGAAATGTGAAATTGATGAAATCATAAAACTTAATCTTTTCTATATTTCCTTGCTCCTCAATGGTCTCAAACTAAGTAATTGTATTATATAATCAGGTGCCTCCGATAATATCATGCCCTCATCTATTGCCAAATCTTTAGGCTTGACTTTGAAAAAAAAAATTAGAAGATGCTATTCCATGGATGGTAAACAGGTGCCTTTGATTGGCCAAGTGAAAGATACCCAAGCTGTGTTAGCAGCTTACCCATACAAGAGATTAAAGTTAACCATTTTAGTCACAGATATTCCTGCAAGTTATGGGATGTTACTGAGCATAACTTTCTGCAGAGACATGGGCGGGGAAATAAAAATGGATTGGTCAGAAGCTATTATACCCATAGAGAAGAAAAAGGTCAAGCTGGAACTTGAAGCTAAAAATAAGTATACTATATTCTCATTTGATGACCCAAAGGCACAAATCCTTTTCCAAGATTATAGTTTGGTAACTATATGCTTTTCTCAGAAGAGACATCCCCTGTTTCTACAGTATGTGGTGAAAATGAATAAATCTGGTTAATGGATTTTGATGGTAGTTGTGCTAGCATAAGATCCAGGGCTGGTGTGGTATTTAAGGGCCCAAACGATGAATATGTCCCATTCTCATTTAAGCTAGACTTTAAAAATACTAATAATACTGCCAAATATGAGGCCCTATTATTAGGTTTATGAGAAGAAAGGACATTGGGGATTAAAGCAATTGTTGTGAGAGGTGACATTGAATTGATTGTTAAACAAGTGAAAGGCCAATTTACAGTAAAAAATGAACACCTCAAACATTACAGGGACTTAGTTTGGGATGAAATCAATTCTTTTGAAGCTTTTTCCATAGAGGCAATTCCCAGAAATTTGAATTCAAGAGTTGATTCTTTGGGTGTGTCAACGTCTCTATTGCTTCCTCACCCAGATTTCAAAACTGATACATACCGGGTTGAGATGATATATAGACCTGCGGTTCTAGATAACATTGATCATCTGCAAGTTTTTGGAGATGATTCCCAAATTAAGGATTTCATGACATGTGTAGAAGTTTTTTCATCTACTTACTTTGAAGGAATGGGTGAAAAGTGTGGTTAGTCTGGTTCTGAGTTCTCACCAGAAGAATAAGTTGTTCAGCTGAAGAGTAACAAAATTCCCAAAGGTTTGGTTTCCTTACAAAACTTGTTTTCTCAGAAATATGATAGTTTCATTCCAAGAAAGGGCCTGCATTTAGATGTGCAAAAAGAATATGACAAAGTGAATATTGGTACTACAGATGAACCTCGGTGGATATCTGTGGGTAAGACCCTATCTGTTTAGGAAAAGAAAAACATTCAGATTGCTGATGGCCTACATGGACATGTTTTCCTAGAACTATGATGATCTTAAAGATTTTTTAAAATGAGAATTTAGTCATCATATTCCCCTTAAACCGAAGTCAAATCCCTTCCAGCAAAAACTTTGAAGCTATAATCCTAAAGTGTCAGAAGCAATTCTGAGAGAAGTAGACAAGATTCTAAAGGCTAGGATCATCTATCCTATCCATCACTCAACCTAGATAGAAAATATAGTTCCTATGATGAAGAAGAATGGAGAAATAAGGATCTATGTGGATTTTCACAATCTGAACTAGGCTATCCTAAAAGATAATTATGTCTTTCCCAAGATAGAACATGTTTTACAAACGGTCGCCGAATCAGAGATGATGTCTCTGCTTGATGGGTTTTTAGGGTATAATTAGGTAAGCGTGTCAAACAAAGATAAATACAAGACCGCTTTAACCATTTCATAGGGGACATTATCTTATAACAGAATTCCCTTTGGGTTTATCAATGAAGGAGCGACCTTTCAAAGAGCAATGGATTCTTCCTTTGATGATTTGAAAAATAGAATTATAGTGATTTATCTTAATGATTTGATAGTTTACTCTAGAAGAAGAAAACATCACATCAGAGACCTCAAATCAGTCCTTCAGAGATGCAGGGACCATGGCATATCACTTAATCCCTAAAAATCTATTTTTGGTGTAATAGAAGGAAACCTGTTAGGCCATATTATTTCCAAAGAAGGGATTAGGATTGATCCAGAGAGGGTAAAGGTGATTCATCAAATTAGTTTACCATCGACTAGAATAGGAGTTAAATCTTTCTTTGGTCAGATCAACTTTTTAAGAGCCTTTGTCCCATATTTTTCTGAGCTAACTAGGCATATTGTAGGAATGATGAGTGAAAAATAGTTTTTTAAATGGATAGAAGATGGTAAAAAGGATTTCAATGTAATAAAGACTATTGTAGCAGAGGCACCCACTTTGGTCTACCCTGACTATAAAAAATATTTCATTATTTATTTTTATGCTTCTGATCACACCCTGTCAGGGATCCTCACCCAGAAAGATGCTTCTGGAAATGAAGTGCCAATTTATTTCATGAGCACTCCTCTAAAGAAGCATGAACATAAATACTCTTGCATTGAAAATAGGCATTTGATGTAGTAAAGTTAGTCAAACAATTCAGGTTTTACATTCTACACTCGCACTCCATAGTGTATGTGTCAGATTCAGCAGTGAAAAGTTTGCTTACTCAACAGGAAATAGCAATGAACAAGAGGGCAGTGTGGGTGACTAAGATACAAGAGTGTGATCTATTAATTAAACCTACCAAACTGGTCTAAGGAAGAGGCCTTTGTAAGTTCATAGCTGAAAATTTAGATCCATCAGAAGAATCTAAAGATGAAGCGTCTCAAGTGTTGTTGGTTAGTCTGACCGATTCCTGGTTCTCCGACATAGCATATTTCCTCACTTAAAGAGAATGCCCAGGGAGATTGTCACCCAAGGAGAGGCATAATATAAGATTACAAGCCACAAAGTATGTGATATGGCAAGGCAACTTGTATAAAAGAGGGCTAGATGGCACTTTTCTTAGATGTGTGGACAAAGAGCAGCAGTTACAACTATTAAAAACTTTTCATGAGAAGGCTTGTGGGGGACACTTTTCATCATCTGTTGCAGCTTTCAAGATCCTTTGGTATTGCTTTTATTGGCTAGGAATGTGAAGGAATTATATTTTTCCATTAGTATACTTAGAGAAAAATATGATCTGCACCATCGATTTAGTCTAAACCAACAGACAGGGCACAGCACTATCCAACACTAAGGTTACCCGACGAACATTGTCAAAGTGTTACCCGATGACAAAAAAGATAAGGATACCCGATGAAGTATCAACATTGCTACCTAACGAATAGAAAAGAGAGGAACCCAATAGATACAAGGGACCCGATGAATAGTTCAGACAAGGAACGCTGACAGACTGCAAGTTCAAATCGACAGCCAAGAACCGACAGTCAGTTACATCCCACAAAAAGTGGATCTGACTTTCCACGTCAGATAAATCACTGAAGTTGTATTTATAACTTCTTGATTTTCTTTTTAATCCATTATAGGCAGAGAAAGAAATGTAATATTTATTGTTTTAATTCATTTTACTGCTTTAAAACATGCAAAACTAAAGATCAAGGTCAAGTTGTAAACCTTGGATCTAAGAGTTAACATTATAAATTGTGAATTCCAAGATAGGTCAAATAACTTGTATAAATAGGTGCTCGATCCATTAAGAACAATTGTTGTTCAATGAAGAAAGTAGCCACAGAGATAAACTAAAGACCAGACAGAGAATTCATGTAGGAGGACACAAACAGAATCAACTCAGTTTTCAAGAACAGAACAGAAGCTACTAACAAGCAAAGAAAAGGTATTCATCAATCACTTAAGGTTATATTGTAATTATAAAAGATTTAATGGATTTGTAAATCAGAAATAGTAGATTGCATACAGTTAGGTCAACATTTGTACTCATTCTAAAAAGTGTAGTACACTAATGAAATCCTTTCAAGAAAGGTGGGCTTAACCGTCCTATTGTAAATCTCAAAACTGAGTGCACACTTAAATCAGTGTTGCTAAAGCTCTTAACAGAGTAGATCTTAATAGGTCTCCACCTTAATACTCTTAATAGGGTAGATCATTAGAAGTGATCAAATTGTAAGCCTTAACCAGCTCCCTTCCATTCTACAGATAGTGAAGTTTTGTGGGTGTCATCCCCACCGCAGTTTTTACTTCCTAACAGGAGTTTTCTGCAATATCATATCTTGTGTTATGTGTTTGTTAATTTCATGAATGTTTCTATGGATGATTGTAAAGATTGTTAACAAATAATGTCTACATAAGAAATAATAACAGTAATGGTTGGTAAATCAGAATTGAATGATCACTAATGATAAATTGGGTAAAGTGTTAAAAGTTTTAGAGGTACTGATTCACCCCTCCCCTCTCAGTACTACTTCCCATTGAGTCCAACA
>MU223735.1:3105095-3146537 GCA_018584345.1 Thuja plicata
GTTTTTACTTCCTAACAGGAGTTTTCTGCGATATCATATCTTGTGTTATGTGTTTGTTAATTTCATGAATGTTTCTATGGATGATTGTAAATATTGTTAACAAACAATGTCTACATAAGAAAGAATAGCAGTAATGGTTGGTAAATCAGAATTGAATGATCACTAATGATAAATTGGGTAAAGTGTTAAAAATTTTAGAGGTATTAATTCACCCCTCCCCTCTCAATATTACTTCCCATTGAGTCCAACAGAATGTTCAAATACACATATGCGTTTGTCAGAAATTGCCAAAAGTGTCAGTTGTTTTCTGGAAGGCCTCAATTAGATGCCCTGCCATTAAAACCTGTTGTAGTGAACGAGCCTTTTAAGCAATGGGGGATAGATTTTATTGGCCCAATTAATCCTCAGTCAAGTGTTGGTCATTTTTATATCCTAACAGTGACTGATTATTTTACTAAGTGGGTCAAAGTTGTGCCCACTAAGAAAGCAAATTCATAGGTGGTCTATGATTTTCTAAAGGATAATATTCTGGTGTGCTTTGGAGTGCCTCAAGAGATTGTGGCTGATAATGCTACTTATTTTTCATCTCAAGAACTGATTCTTTTTTTTTATGACCGCAGTATTTTTCTAGCTCATTCTTCAGATTATTTTTCTCAAGGTAACGGGCAAGCGGAGTCAAGTGATAAGAATTTGATTGCCATTATGAAGAAATCGGTAGATGAAAGTGGTAAGAACTGGCACAAGAAGTTGTATGAACCCCTTTGGGCTTATAGGATCACTCCAAAAAGAGCAATTGGAATGGCCCCTTTTGATTTGGTTTATGGAGTAGGAGCTCAAGTGTTGATTCCTCTGGAATTGTCTGCAACTAAGTTACAAATTGCCATTGAAGATCAAATGTTTATAGACTCTTTGGAGAAAAGGATTCTACACTTGCAGAATTTGGAAGAAGGAAGGGAGGCATTAGTTGACAGGATCACAGAACATCAAGTCAGGGTTAAAAACATATTTAACAGAAAGGCCAAGTCAAGAAATTTTATAAAAGGAGATGAAGTGTTGCTTTGGGACAAGAGGAAGGTGCCAAAAGGTGCTCATAGAAAGTTTGAATCGCTATGGAAAGGGCCCTTCATTGTTACTAAAGAAATAAGGTCCAATACTTTTAAACTAGCCTACCTGGATGGAACGGTCTTACCATTTTCCTATAATGGACAAGACCTTAAGTTGCTCAAACTCTAGTGTTTGTTCCCCTGTGAATAGTTGTATATACTATTTTTAGTTTTCTTTCTGGTCATGTGTCTTTCCCTTTCTATGTTGTGTGTTTTTCTAAGCCCTTTGCGGCAGTTTGCAAAACCAGAGTTTTTGAGTTCTCTGACTTTTGAGAAAATTTTGTCTCCAATTAGAGGTGATGTTAGTCCAAGTCTAGTACTTGTCCTTTTCTTAAAGTGATTTCTACAGTCACCATGGTATTTTTGAAAGTCTCAAAGATTCTTTAATCCTCATGTCCAACTACTCACTGAAAGTGTCAACCTTGTAATCTGACCGTGTTTTGAAAAAAAAAATATTATTTGCTAACACTTTTAATGAACAGGTTTGAACAGTCCTGAACACCCTTGAAAAACCTTGAACTCAGTTCATATATGTTCAAGAGTGTTCAAGGTAGTTCATATTATTGTAAGGAATGGAAAATGCATAAAATCAGTGAAAAAATCCTCATGGTTGTGGTGTATAGAAAATTTGACTTTTCAAAGATGGAAATCAATGATGTCAGCACAGAATATTCAGTCTAAAGACTAAGGCAGATGAACAAATGAGAATAAGTTTGAACAGAATCGAACACATGTGAACAACCTTGAACTCGATTCAACACTCTTCAAGAGTGTTCAAGGATTTTGAAAAAGTGACACGGGGCAGAAAACGCATAATTCGTCACCACTCGGCAGTGGGACCTACAAAAAAAGAGCATTTAATGCCAAAAAGTAATGGCGGTAGTTAAGTGCGCCCAAGCTGTTATATTCATTATAAATGTATATGGCATGAAAGTTTGTACGGGTGGCAATAATTAATTGCATGCGTAAACTGTCATTTCATTCCCTTAGCCTTTATGGCCTTAAAGATGGGTAATTAATGATCTAATCACTAGTAATTTCTATTTAAAACCCTTCTTGGCATTCATTCTTTTTGAAATGTTGTCGCTGTTTGTATATGGCTAGTCTGAAGGTAAGGGTTTTTGGAAGCTCTAGTGTGCGGAAGTATCTACAGGAACAAGGTGAGTTAGATTGCACCCTCTACAGTGTTTTAATTTAAGCTTGTGAAGTATATAGAATATTTTGTGGCAGTTATCAGTCTGTTTTTGTAAGTATGAAGTCTTTTTTTCACTTATTTGGAAGCATTTCTAGTCTGGTGTGTGAAAGCCCTATTATAGCAGACACAAATTTAGGAGGATATGATGTTGAAGGAATCCGTGATAGACTTTCTAGATGCTTAGAAAAGAATGTCCCTGCTTTGAAAATCCTGCATAGTGGATTGTGCATAGTTGCTTGTTTCCCTCCTGCAGTAATTTTCCCCGAGCTAGTTCATGAATGTGTTCATAACTATGATCAAAGGACTGAATCAATTCTCAAAAAAGATGGTTTTGTTTTTTTGGCTGTAAACAAATAAATTGTCTCTCTATCTTTCCAAATTCTAGAGAAAACCTTTTACTCTTTTTCTCCTCCATGGTCCCTTGTTAAATTCAAAGAAAATGCAGACACAAATCACACTTCCATAGCCAAGCATTGGTTGTTGAACCCACAGAGGGGAGGTTCCTGGTTACCCAAAAATTTTAACAGAAGCCATGTGCACCCGTATATTAGTGATGTTATGGTAATGTTGCAGAGAGCCAGAGGGTCTCCAGAGTCCTTTTTCTTCTTAGATTGGTTGTTTTGTTACATTCAAATTGTTTTAGAAGGAAACAGATACTAGATTGGGCTGAATTGATTGCTAGTTCAATGAGGGAACAACTTAATAATTCAAAACTTACAGGATGTAGCTTCTTCATGTCTTCTTCTCTAATGTATTGTTTGGCTTGTAGTAGAAAATGGGATGGGATGATTCATGAACCTTGGTCTGATGGCATGTGTGTTTATGACTATTTCCCTATTCTTCACAAAGATAATGTAATTCAGAACTACGGGAGAGTACACGATACTTTCATGGGTAAAATCTATTTTGAGTTGACTGGAGATTCTTCCAAGAGAATGAGCACTGAAGCTCAGGAGTTTGTCACTAAATTTGGGAGTTTTTATACTCAGTTCCCTAGATTCACTTATGTTAGGGTTGGTGGTTTCGAAGATCCTCCTAAAAAATTGCCTAGGTATGCTTTTGACTGCTTTATTTTTGCAGAGGTATGTAGGTAGATTGCCACTGTACTCAGATGTTTCCTCCCTCAAGAGGAATGGGAGAAATTTTTCCCATTGCAACTAGGTAAATTCTCTTGTTTTTCTATTGAAGACGTCATAAGCATAGGGAGTGACCTGAGTCATTTTGCTTTCAAATATTATACAGAGAGGACATTTTTTGATAATAAGAACTTTTCCAGTGGGATTCTACGACTTAGGTCTCATATGTTCCCAGTTCTTCACCTAGAATATGTCTGGGAGGACTATCTTGATGAGTCTTAGGTTAAGGAGAGAGATCACAGTCAGCTCTGCATATCTCAAATTTTATCCATGAGGTTGCAGTTCAATGTAGAAGGTGTGACAGATGATGGTTCAAACTTAGTTGAACCTAATTTCAAAAGACCCCTTGGAAATGAGGAGTATGATATTGACTGGTTAGTGGAAGAGGAAGATGATATTGAACATAGGACACAGCATGTACTTCAATTAACTAAGGAATGGCTACAAGCAAGAAGAAAAAAGTCTAGTCCCAAGTCAATTGAAGTTAAATCTTCACCTTTATATTACTCTTCCCCTATTTCTAATCTTCATAAACCAATTAATAATGCAGGTGCATAGAGTAAGAAGTGAATTAAGGGTTCCAGGAAGAAATCTATTGTAGAATCATCTCATGTGGTCTCACCTCAGTGAATTACCAGGTCAAAGTCTTGGTCACAAAAGAAAGGGAAGATGACTCAGGAGGATGTAGAAAAAATCAACTTGGAGGATGATAAATTTGAGGATTTAAACTATCAAATTGGTGAAGATGCCCAAATAGCAAAGGACCTTTTCGATCTAGATGATTTGATTTCAGATATGATGGATACTCCTACAAAGACAAGCGAGCAACCAACAGCAACAACTGTCACCCCCAGATGCCTCACCACTTTAGTGAATAAGAAATAAATCCTAGTTCTAGTATCTATCCCAGTGCAGGACATAGTCAGCAAATACGTTCAAAAGACTCCCAAGGCCAAGAAAGTTAAGAGCACTGCACGGATGTTTGCTGATGCAAAAACTAGGAAGTGGACTACTGAAGTAGCCACCTATAGACCAAAAGAGGAGAAGTAGGATGTTGCTTTGGAAGACTTTGAAGTCACTAAAATTGAACTAGGAACCATGGATAGGGTGGGAAAGAATCATCTGTTCAAAGAGATAGCTCAGCAGATGTTAATGACATCTTGGCAAGACAGCAAGGAAAAGAAAGAAATGAAATAGACAATAGTGTCACTTTCCTAGTTCATAAAAACTTTCTACAACTTTGACACCACGCCACTAATCCAATCCCCACAGATATTAAATCCAAACTCTACAGAAAGTAAAAAATTTCTAAATCAAGTTCAGAGGGGTCAAACATTGGTCTCTTTAGTTGATGAGTGGATGTCCCAAGTACTTAGCAGTGGCCAACAATACATCAATGACTCACATTTAGTCCTCCATGATACAGAAGCCATAATGGGAGAGTTGTAGACCCAGAACCTATTTTGGGATGGAGAGGAGGAAAAATGGGTGTCAATGATGAGGAAATTCTTGGAAATAGAGAGGTATGGCTCCAGTAAATTCTGCATAGAAAAAGCTCTGAAATGCACTGAGGAATCAGTTTTCTTTATACTTAGAAAGAACATTAGGTGGTATATCTCTTTCATAAGAAGCACTATTAAAGAAACCAAGGAATATGAGGCCGAGGATAAATAGATTTAAAAATCCACTCTGAATGAGTTGAAGGTCATCAACTTCACCCATACTTATCCATTAGTTTATAGTGAACAGGAATTGAAAGGAGCTTTGGATGGCTTTGACTCAGCGATAAATATAATCAGAGAAGGCTAATCCTAAAGCCATAGACTTAACTTAGATGGAAAGAATTGAATCAATGTTATATCTGTGTGTGGATCAGTTGCTAGGCATAGTGGAAAAGGTGAAAATTTTGAAGTAGAGTAAGGAAGCCTCAATGGCAAGGATAGTAAATTCCAAGATCATGCATCTATCATTTGCAAAGGACTTGTTCCAGGCGTATAAAGAATGGAAACCTACCCAGTCAGTTACCAAAGAAGAAGGGAGCCTAGTGCGAAGCGAGGATCGTGCAGAAGACAAAGAACCAGATTTAGATAGTTAGTTTTTATTTGAATTGGCATGCAAACTCTTAAGGACATGTGTCCTTTTTCTGCTATTTTCACTTTATAACTAATTTCCTGAGAGGTGGAGTTTTTTGGGAGACCCCTTGGTGCTTTGATACTATAAGTATTTCTACTAAAAACTTTAGAAGGGTTTGGAGGAAAAGAGACTAATGGTAACTAGATAGTTTATTTTGGTTGTGATAGTTTGAATTTAAAAAGGTTAGAGGAACAGATGTGGAAAAATTTGATATTTTTTTGAAAAAATAGACTTCATGTGATCGCCTATGTAGTGATTTTTAGAAATACATTACAGTTAATTTTATCAAATCTATGTCGTTTGAAAACAAAGAGCAAGTTCCTGTGTTGACATTTTGTTTACTCTACAATATATGTGTATGTTGATTCATAATTCTTAGACTTTATCTATATGTTGTTGCCTTTTTTCCAATTAGTTGTTTGTTTTCATTGAATCTGTTAAAAGAGAAATTGTGCTTTTTCTTTCCTTATCATTTTGCTATCTTTATTAAGGTATTTTCTACAATACTTCTCATCTATGAATGTTTAAGTAACCTTTCTAAACTTTCAGGTTTAAAGTTGAATTTCGGAATTAGATGTTATTCACAAAATATCTCTAGGGATTTGTACCTAGGTTGAATTCAGAGGGAAGTGATTTCAAAACATTTACCAAACTATTAGTGTCTTTTTTCTTTCAAAAGGGTTGTAGAATTTTCCTAAAAAATGATTTACTGAGAGACAAATCTGTTTGCTAACACATCTCTAACATTATTAGGCTCAAATTCACAAATTAAACAAGTGTCATCTCTAAACTTACTTCTTGTCATCAATCCTACTCTTTTATCTCCAATAGTCTGATTCTATGGATGATGTCTTCTCACATATTTAGCAAGTACAGGTTCAACTCTTGGTTCTTCATTATCTTCTTATGTATGTTCATTGTCTCTTGGTTCATGATCTTATATTTTAGCATTTTCCTAATTCTCTGTCTATGCTACCTATTGCCTGGTGACATTACCTTGTTGCACGGTAACCTTAGGCATCTATGTTCATATAGTATCAGGTTCTTCCCAGTAAAAAAATTTACTATAATCCTTTGGTTCTTTCATGTTGTCCTCATTGTTTAGCTCAACAAATTCATCAAATTTCACATTTGCACTCTCAGTGATTTGTTTAGTTGTCTTGCTAAAATATTTGTAAGCTTTACTCTTAGTATAATATCCAAGAAATATTCCTTCATCAATTTTCAAATTAAATTTACCATTTATCTCATCTTTCATAATATAACACCGACTACCAAATATTCTAAAAAATAACTTACATTCAGTGTATACTCATACCATATCTCATAAGTTGTTTTATTTGAATCTTTCTTCAGTTGTACTCAGTTCAGTGTATAAACACATGTGCTTGTTGCTTCTCTCCACTATGTTTGTGCAAATCCTTCTCAATCATCAATGTTCTGGCACAAGCAACAATTGATCTATTCATTCTTTTAGCAATCATGTTATGTTGTGGTGTCCTAGGTGCAGAAACATGTCTCTTGATTCCATACTCACTACAAAAGTTAGTGAACTCATCAGAAATAAATTCACCTCCTCTATCAGATCTCAAACACTTCAGATCTCTACCTGTTTCTTTTCCCACTTTAGCTTTGTACCACTTAAACATCTTAAATGCTTCAAATTTTTCTTTTAGGAACATGACAGTCATCATCCTAGAGTAGTCATCAAAAAATAACATAAAATATTTGTCCCCATAATAGCTCTGTGTTCTCATTGGTCCACATAGGTCAATATGAACTAACTCCAAAATGTCATTAGATGAAAAATTCTTGCTCTTGAAACTAGATTTTGACATCTTGCCCATTTGACAAATTTTGCACATTATATGGTCTGGTTTAGATAAGCTTGGTAAGCCTCTAACTTTTATTTTTATACTAATCTTAACCATGGTGTCAAAATTTACAAGACAAATTTTTTTATTCCATAACAATATGTCTTAATTATTTTCCATTAAACAAGTAGTTTCAACTGTATCAAGATAGAATACGTTACCTTTAGATTGTTCACCTATGTCGATAAATTTTCCTTTTCCATCATAGATTCTTTATTTTCTATTCTCAAATGCAACTCGGTGACCTATGTTATTCAACTGTAAAACATTCAACAAATTGTAGTTAAGTCCTTTTACCCAATAAGCATTTTCATACTTGATTTGATTGTTCAGCATAATAGTACCTTTTCCTTTCACTTAACTAGTTGTATCATTTCCCATTCTAACTGATCCTCCATCATAATGTTCAATAAATTTAAATTTTCCTTTATCACCAGTCATGTGATGTGTACAGCCACTATCAATAACCCAAATATCATGTTTACTAACTTTAGAGATAATTTTTGTTTCTACATACCTTTCATCTTCATCTGAATCATCTTTAAAAGTTACAAACATTGTCTCAATATCTTCATCACTGTCAGAACTACTGTCATAAACTTTATCTTCAGCAATGTAACAAGCTTTCTTACCTTTATCTTTATAAACTCAGTTATCTCTTCTGTCATATTGTCGGTTACTTTTGTAGTCTCGGTCATCCTTTCTGTCATTAGATCAATCATTTTTATCATCATTCTTTTTTTAGGGCATCTTGCAAAAAAATGGCCAATCTCTTTATAGTTAAGAATATCAAAGGTAGTTTACCTTTATATCTCTCTTTACCTTTGTGCAATCTTCTAACCATTAAATCTTAAAGTTCATCAAGTTCCTTGTCATCACTATCGCTATCACTGTTATTTTTTATTATGTGTTTGCTACTAGATTTACCAATTTTCAAAGTAGACATAAATGCAGACTCCATAGATGGTACAATACTATTGTCAAAGTTATTCAGCTAAAAAGAAATCAATCTTCCAATAAGACTATCAATAGTAATGTTATTTCTAGGTGTAGCTCTCATTTCATGTATTTTAGAGACTCTTATAGAATAAATAGGCAATAGAGTTCTAATAATTCTTACTCACAATAATGTCTTCATCAATGGTTACACCAAATCCTTGAATAGCTTTCAAAACTTCCTTAAGCCGTGTATTGTACTATGTTATGTTTTCTCCTTCCTTCATTCTCATGTCATCAAACTTTCCATGAAGACTTTCAGCTTTGGCTCTCAGTACATTTGCATCTCCTCCATAAACTAGTGTAATTTGATCCCACATCTGCTTGGCAGTTGTGCATGTCTTGATGTCCTCAAATTCAGCATCTATGAGTTAAGAAGCAATCTCCACCATGATAAGGTTATGTTCATGTTTCTCTTTCATTTGATTTACTATCAAAGGTCCAGTAGGTAGAATGAATTCATTGTCTTGATAATCTGCAATGTTGTCTACAATCCCTGATAAATATAGTCTCATTCTGCTTTTCCATGTTGAGAAGTTTTCTTTTTTCAACTTTGGTGAATATCTCTTGTACATCTTGTGATCTTTAGCTTAAGTCCTTGAAAAATTTCTTCTAAGCACTGTATGCTCTCTGATAAGTACTCTATGCTCAGATACCAATTTTTAGAATAACTAAGAGGGGGGTGAATCAGTTAGAATCAGTTTCCTTACACATTATCCTATAGTCCCAAACTTTTCTAGATGTATACCAAAACAAATTCAAATATAAAACTCATCTCGGTGAAAATTTATTATATAATCTCAAACTATCATAATAGTGTTTACCGAATGTCAGTAAATTAATATTGTGACTACTGGTCTAGGTCAATAAAATAATATGTAAAGTAAAATAAAAATCCACAACATTCATGCACATTGACACATAGATTTTTAACATGGAAACCCTGCTAAGAGAAAAACCACCTTGGATCGATACCCCAAAATATTTTCACTCTTCTGAAGTGATCTCGGTGAAGAGCCAACCCTGTTAAAGGTTACAATGCACACTATTAAATGTGACCTTGTTAGATGATTTAAAACTAAAATTTCTCTATTGACCATGCATTCACTATGGGGTCAACAAGAAAACACTCAACATTCTCTAAATATTATAATAAAGACTTCAATGTCCTACTCGGTTAAGATATTTTTCTATAACAATGGTTAAACTAATACAGTAATGATCTTATTCAAATACAAGTCTGATTTTTAGATATTCAAATCTATGCTAAGTACATAATACCTTTGATCAATTTTTAATTCTTCAATTCATCTCATACTTCATACTTTTTTTGCTCGGTAATCCTCTTTCCTTTGTCACTCGATTATGTCTGCAGAAAAATGTTTGGTTCTGTCTTTAACCAGTTTGATCAGTCATGCATAAAATTTGCATGTATGCACTTTAGGTGTAGCATCATTTCAAAATGAATCTCTTGTCTCTTAGATAGACATCATAGCTCATTTAATTTTCATCCTTCAGATCTTGTCGCTTAATCTCCATCATTCATTTTCCCACTTGATCCTTCCTCGACAGTTGTGTTAAAAACACGTTTCAATCTTTGTCATTCAATCTTCCTTGAATTTTCTTAACCACTTGATCAAATAAAAAACTTTATCTTTTACCTCAAAATCATCAATTGTCAGCTTAGCATCCTATTCGGCCTCAATTTAAATTAATTTCTCGGTCTTAGTATTAACTGTGTTGTGTCGGTGATCCCTAGCTCAGTTATCACTATGCTCGGTATACATTGTGTTTTACTCAGTTATTACTATCTCTCGGTGTATACATAACTCTTCATTTACCGACCACAAAAACATTATTTTTTCTAGATATTCAAATCATAAAAAATGTTTTCCACCATAATAATACTCAAATAAGTTGACATTAATGATAATACATTAACTGATAATGTTTATCATCACTTTTAAAACTCAGTTGAATATCAACAAATGACTTCAAACATAGGACTCTTTGAATAATTTCAATAATTTTTACAGTTCAACACCCCTGAAATATTGGTTTCTAATATTATGGTTATCATGGTATTTAGATTTGTGATGCACAGTATTCTTTTCCTTCTTGGTTCTCTTTTGGATCCAGGAGACTAATTGCCAAGATATTGGATCCTTGACCAAAGAGTGTGTGTTGTGAAATTCTCCCTAGATTTCATTATGTAACATTTTATTTGCAACTCCTTTTTTAATTAATTTTTTAGTTTTCTTAATGGATAAAATGTTGTTTTGGGTTATAGAGGATATAAATAGAAAATATTTATGAAGATCCATGGTTTAAGAAAGACTACATCAATCCTGTGAAACTTCAGGATGATGAGGAAATTACTTTGGGTGATACACATCCTGTCTTTGGCAACATAGAAGTAAGCATCTTCTTATTGTATTTGTTTCTTTTTACCATCTAAAATATTTAATACCTATATAGATTAATTCTATCATTCCAATAGGGATCAATATATATTGTGCATTGTAATAGGTTTTATTGGCCAAGTGCCAAGAGGGATCAAGAGATCCTATGCATTGTAATAAGTCCTAATTGTAAGGCCTAGTGACCTAGGATGAGTTACTAATCCTATGGCTAACTATGGTCAATTGGAAATGGGTTGGGTATTTGTGTGTTGGGAGAGGTTTAAATTATGTTTTTAACATCACATCTTGTTGAAATCAACCTTGGTTAGTTCCTAGGAGTTAGTTTTGCAAGTTTTGCAAAAGTTGTCAAAAGTTATCGACAACTTTGCTTGCAACAAAAGTTGCTAATTACAAATTTTTGAATTGTAAGAAGAAATTGAAAAATTTGAATGAAAAAATACATTTTAACATGTATTTGACTATTATTCTATTGTGCCCGATCCTTTATGGATTCAAATGACTGTGCATTTGACTGTTATTTTGTTGTACTCGATCCTCTCAATGTGACTAGCAAATTTGTGTAACCAGTAGGTTGCAAACCCCATAAACTTTTATGGGCATCGATTCAGAGCCTATGGTTGGAGGAGAATTTTTTCAAGTGCCCCAAGATTTTCCAATAGTTGGTTTGGAAAGGAACCAAGTTTAGGGAGTACTTCCTTCTTTACGTTCTCCAATTAGGCCTCCTAGACATTAGTGAGGATTTCCATGTAAATTGAGTTTGTGAAGGGTCCAAGACCTGTCCTCTTTAGAAAAGTGTTGCCCCAAAATTTGAAGTAAGGCCATGTATTATTTTTGGTAGGACTTTTGAAGTTTTTTTTCACAAAATCACAAAAGGCGTTCAGAAAGGGCTAGTAGAAGACATTGTCAATTAGGATAGTTTTGAGTTTTGGATTGAATTGAGCCAAGGGAGTATTTTGATTGGTTTGAGGGATGTCAAGGGAGTGTTTTGACATGTATGAATGATTCAGAGACTTGTAAATAGATTGGAGTGACCTTGGACAAGGAAGGTACATTGGAACACTGGTGATACCAACAAAGGTAAAGAGAAATCATTTTATGATTCTAGAGGTTGTTTTGGTAGCAATAGAGACAGATTTGGTAGGGGTTCTAATCAACTTTTGGGGATATGTTATAACTACAATGAATATGGTCATCCTTCTTTCAAATTTATTTAAAATACAACAACATCATGATCATCCTCTAGGAGGGTTACATATGCTCAAGATGAAGAAGTCAGTAGTAGTCCAAAGGAAGTTGAGTGTATTGGAGAAGTTGGTGAATGTTTGATGATAAAAAAGAATATCTTGAAGACCTCACAAGATCAAGAATCCATTCAAAGAAGGAGCCTCTTTAGAACAAGGTGTCAATGTAAAGGTAAATTTTGCACTCTTTTTGTTGTTTCTGGTTCAACCGATAATATGGTTTCTACTGAAATGGTTGAGAAATTGCAATTAGAACGAATGCCTCATAAGAATCCATATAGATTTTATTGGGTCAATGATGATGTTAGTTTTCTGGTAAAAGAACAAGCAAGAGTATATTTTCAGATTGGTGAATATAAGGAGAGTGTTTTATGTGATATTTTACCCATGGAATGCAGCCATATTCTACTTGGTAGGCCTTGGCAAAATGAAAACCAAATTAGTTATGATTGTAGAATAAATACATATACTCTTGAAAAGAATGGGGTTAAGTATACCTTGTGGCCTAAGAATGATGATGTAAAGGGTAAAGGTAGGATTGTTATGTTTGGTAATAAAACACTTCTGCAAGATAAAAGGGTTGAAGTCCCTCTTAATGGAAATAAGGTTGAAGATAAGCCAAAGAAAGAGAAGGTGAAACCTAATATATGATGGTGCAAGAATAATGATTGGGATAGTGATGTGTCCACTAGTACAAGGAAGAGAACATGGTCAAGTGGAGTAGCAAAAAACTAAGAGGTCGTAAGAGGAGAGTTGGGTTCACTTGCAAGCACCACTAGCGAGATCTTGGTACCCATCGGGTCCCAAAGTCTCACATGAGATCAAACAAGAAGGATTGATAAACTTGATATCAACAATATATTCATTTCCCATTGATACACTTTTCATCACCAATGTTCATGTACCGGGCGACTCAAGGTGGACTCCATCATTTGAATCTTCTTATCCTGTCTATGATACCATGTGAAAGTAATTAAATTTATAGCAGACTTATGCAATAGTTGATAATTTTCTTCTTTCTTGATTGTGGGATAAATTCAGAATTTATCTTTAACAAATCTCAATATCAATAATGATATAGTATGATGTTGAATGTAGCCGCCAATGTTCATTGATTGATACATGGAAAGAGAAGATGAATAATTGATGGTGAGCAACGAAGAATTGGGTCTCCTTAAAGATATAGAATGTTCCAGCGATGAATACGTACCTCGATACGAGAATTGAGTGTGCAAGGTTCTACTAATTGATCCATTGCAGAGATAATTAATGTATTATTCTTTAGTTCATGTCAATTATTCTTCAAGTCATGTTAAAGTATGTTGAAAAGGGTATCAGAAACCATAGAGAGTTTTTCTGGTGCTTTGGAAAATTTGTAATAAATCCATTAGGTTTAGTAGACATTTTGGAAAATTTGGGTGTTGGGTGTTTCTTGTGAGCCCAAGAATTGTTGAAACCTATTTAACCCACCTTTTATAGACCTAAGACATCCACCTTGGTCATTGGGAAGTTGTTTCAGGAGTTTGTGAACCATTTTCTATTTGGACAGTTTGGGGTACCTTGTATTTTCCCTTATAAGTCTAACCTAGAATGATTTGATTCCCACCACATTTACCACTCTAAATCACTTAGTGTCTCAATCTTCTATTCGCTCTAGAATTTCATTACATAATGAGTCGTGTAATGATCCTATGCAAATGCCACCTCATTCTAGGTCAACCCCACCTGTATTGCCAACTTCAATTTTGAAAACATGTAGTATTAGCTCTTTTTCTTGCAGAAACAATTTTAGTATGATAGTATAGTTATGTACTTGAATGCAGACTCCTATTTCATGCAAAAGAAAGGCTAATTGATGAGGGTATTAGATAACATCTGGGGAAACTATTACCTCCTCCTTTTTTGAGATCCACTGACTCAGGCAGGTACTACCTATGTATAATTACTGATTGACAGTATCTTTTAAGTGGATTATCTTCTTACTGAATTGATGAAATGCATTTTAATGGATCAACAAGTAAATGACTATGCAAATGACTATAAATTTCCTGATATAGAGCTTAATGATCCATACTAGTATTTTGACAACAGCAATTAGTGAGGTAACAAGGATTCTCATCCTTCTTGTTTTTTCAGTTCTTCTGAACCTCAGGAAGGATAACCTATTTTGATTCTATCTTAAAAGAATCAATAAAATGAATTGTATTCCTAAAACACAATTACTTGAATGGAATGTATATTTGAAAGGTGAATGATTTGATAAATTAAAATATTGGTTGGACAATGAACAATTACTTCGCTAACTATAAAACCAGTGCCTTAACCTTGGGCTGAGTCAATATCTAGTATAACTCCACAATAAGGTGATCAATAAAACATATGCAATAAAGATAAAATGCCTTACAGATTATCTTCTCTCTATAACTATATCATCGGATCATTAAAATATTTCTAAGCTCTTTGGGGTCACTTGAAATAATTAATCCTTCCTTGAAGGAGCTTACAAGTGACTGCACAACCACCTTGTGATCAGTGCCTAAATGCCTTACAAGTAAACATACAAGAGCTATAACATAAATGAAAAGAGACAATCCAAGATGCAGAAAAGAGATTGAAAATATTTGTATTAATGTCTTAAAGCTTCAAATACATATAGATAGACAAATAGTACAAAGGCTCAGACAAATTTTAGTAGTCTTCCTTGTAATATATTTCATTGATTTCCAACTCCAACCTCCTTACAAAATGATACAAGAGAAATATATATAGGCCTAAACCATCTTGGAATCCTTAACATAAGGATACTAAAAGCTTTGGATGGTTTAGAAAACCTAACTCTAAAACAAGAAAAGACAAAAGACAGGAAATCACCAAGCGATGGAAGGACAAAACTGAAGAATAAAATATGATCTTTCTTTGTCTTCTTGTGGATGCTAGTACCTTTGTCTGTATATATTCAGGATAGAATCTGATAGTTGTAATAAGATCTAGTGACCGCCAATACAGTCTAACTTACACTAGTCTCTTTAAGATTGCTAACCTTCCTGTGCTCATAGAACAAGTGCCATGTGTCCTCTTATTCTTCATCCATGACATCCAAGTCAACTGTAATAGGATTCTTCTTGTTGGACTTTGGCATGATGTCCCATGCTGTCACATATTCCTCTTTAGGCCATTCAAAGCTTTGTATGCTTTCCAGCTGGGACTTCTACCTTTCCCACCTAGCATATGTTATACTTTTCACATCTGAGATGAATTTATTGCAATCTGTCTCTACTTTTATTGCTTCATCCATAATCTTGTTGTATCTCTCCATTTCAAAATCTCCTTGATCAGATATATATATATATATATATATATATATATATATATATATATATATATAGGGTAGCACATTGTCAAATTCTGCAACCCATATCCCTAATGGCTTGATTTGATTGTCTTCAGTTCTGATGGGAGGTACAAATATGTTATAACCTACCCCAAACATGTTTAGCCTTGCCCCAATTTGATTTTATTTTCCCTTAAAGAATGATAAGGTGGCTCCAATTTTTTCAATCTATGTGCCAACCAGAGTCACTATTTCTGGCAAGTCTAACCTTAATGGTTGCACAGATGCCAACCTCTCAAAAATATATATCCTACCAGACCAGGTTGAATAGTATGGATTCAAAATTGATATAAAATTAATGAACTTTATTTATAGGCCTGTCAAATTTCCATAAGCTCCATACACCACATCAATCTTGTCCTTGATGGTGTCTATTCTATGTTTCAAAATTGAATTCAAGGCTCCCAAAATCACACGATTGTGCTCTATTATCCCTTGCTTTGTTTCAGTAACTACCTCCCCTGTTTCTTCTGCTTGGATTTTTGTATCATGTACCTCTTTAGGCTCAGTAGAGGCAAGCTCTGGCACATCTAACAATTGTTGAGTAAGCTCAGCTATGAGCTTCTCCTATGCCTTAATTTTTATAAGTCCCAGTTCTCTGTCCTTAATAATATCACTAGTATCACTAGTGATTTGCTTCAGTTTCTCGGACATCTAGACTTCTTTTGCCTCATTAAGCTGGGAAAAGTGAGTTAGCACTTGGGAAATATCCAAATCCCCAGTATTCTAGACTGGCCAGATTATTTTGTTACCTTCCATCTTCTCCTGGATATTCAACAGGGCTAGTTTCTGATCTTTATGAGCCAAGCTCCACATTGCAAGTGTCTGGGACTTAGGGTTGTATACAAACCCTCTTATCATGTCCCCAACTTGTGTCTCTAATGAAAAATTTACATCAGGTTGTTTTCTAATCTGATCAATTATAAAGGTTGAGGACAGGTCCCAACCTTCTACAAGTAACATTCTACTAGCTTTAACCAGTTTCCTTTCTTGTTCTGGAGTGATTTTCTCAGATTTGAGATCATAATCCTGTAGTGTTTGTAGAGCCTCTGGGGTTATTGGATCACCCCCTGCTAATTACAACTATGTACTTACTTGATGTTGCTTGTTTCAGATGAGGAAGTTTTTAAATTCCTTTGTCTTGATGAATTTTTCATCCTTAAGGAATTCATCCTGATGTATCAACCTCTCATCTGTACAAGTTCTTAGAGGTAACTCTTCCTCTTCTTCCACATCCTTTTTTAATTTCTTTCCTACCCTGATCTATTTTCTTAGTTGGTGATCATAGGGCATGTTCCCATTTATTAGGGCTCCAATCTTATCTATCTTTTTCTCCTTCTTCTGAGAAGGTTCCCCTATTTTTACTCTCTGCCTCTCAGGTAGGGGTTCATTTGTCACTTCCTTCTCAAGGATCTCTGTTAGGTCAATGATATTTTCTCCCTCAACATCTTGTTCTTCTGCTACTGCTTGATTGACTAGAAGGGGGTTGGGTTCATAGTATTCATCACTATTATCATCATACTCTGATGATGAGTTCCCTTTATGGCCTTTCTCCGAGACTACTAGTGCATCCTCTAGTTGATTGTAGAGGAGAGTGTGAGAGTTGATCATGGCCTCTAGCCTCTTCAAATAAGGCATATCAAGGAAAAATCTTCCAAATTTTAGACCATTTATTTTCACCTGCCTCTCCAAATCCATAAGTTCATTGAACTTTATAGCTCTCTTATCCACCTCATCCTCCAAAATATTTCTTATCAAATCTTCTTCCATGCATTCTTCATGGTCTTTGGTGTAAGGGATGGTTGGTGTCAGCAATTTTTTGGCTCTGAGGATGAAGCCTTCTATGTCAACATATCTATATAAGGCCACATTCATCCGGTAATGATTCATCCAATTATTCACAGGTCTAATGGACCTTTTCCAATGGTAAAGTTATAAATCTGAAATTGCCTTAGGGTAAATGTACCCTTCCTGTGTGGTGCAAGATGCTCCTTATCTGTCAAAATGAGCTGCCTTATGAATTCCATTGCATCTATTCTTGGTGGCACATGGAATGGTAATACATGTGGGGGGTGGGTACAACCATATACCCTCATCAATGTGAAGTTCTTTTCATAGTAAAAATATCCCCAGTTATGGTCTCCTAGCCATTTGTATAGATACTGGCATGGCCTCAATAGTTGTATCACTTTTATTGGCAGCCTAGTCTTGTTGACACCTAGGCACTAAAGAATTGGATATACTATCCAATTTTTAAAATCACAAAACTCCTGCTCCCTGGAAGTATAGTTCCACACTCTCAACCAAAATTGAACAAGTTTAGGCTAGTTGTGATGAAACCTCTATGGCCTTAGGCACTGACAATTCATGAGTGGGAAGTTATAGTATAGGATCAAATGCATAAGAACTGAATAATGCATTTGGGATGATCCTTCTTGCTTTGTATATCTATGAACCCCTTGTGCATCTATTTTATGATGTACTGAATATAGTCATAGTTGGAGGTAGTATGGAGGCTTTTCATGTCCAACACCATCATCAAAATATCCGAGGTAATCCTATCTTCTCTGGCATCCTTTCCTAGCACTCTGCAAAGTGCATATGATATGTATTTCATATAGAAATTCAAGTCTTTGTAGAAATATGGGGTTGCTCCTGGCATGGGTGCTATGTAGATCTTCATCTTCTTTGGAACATGGTGGTTCTTGATCAATTTGGAAGCAATTCCAGACTCTCTAATATGTCTATTCTCTAGGCTCTTCAAGTTTATCTTTGTGGTCATAGGATAGTATACATTGAAGGCCTTCATGAAACTATTCTTGTCTAGGGTAAGTAGGGATTTTCCATCATCCCTCTTGATTGTTTTGGTCAGCGTATCATACCTACTGGCCATCTCCAAGACAAAATCAACATCTACAAAGATGTCTGGAACAACTAACCTAGCCAACCCATAGGTCCAAGGGTTTGAAATTGGCATAGGCTCATCACTATTGTTAAAAAATTAGTTAAATAATGAATAACCAAATGAGCCTAGGGTATTTTCATCCCTAATATATGATAGGTCATCAATTAAAACATCAGCACTAACCTTTATGTTCTGGCTTGAGCCTGGAAGCAATGTGAGAAATTCATTTGAATAATTTCTCTTCCCCTTTGTGTCATCCTCAGCATCATCACTCCTTCCACTGGTGGATGCCAAACTCAGTGCTTGACTCATTTTTCTTTTATGTGTTGTGATCACACTTTTCTTCACTGATATTGAAACAAATCTTCTCAAAACACTCACCACCAACTATGAATTACCATGAAATTTGTTATCTTGAGTACTTGAAAATACTGCCAATCACAATCCCTGCTGAATTCTGAATCAAGAAATCACCTTTCTGAATCACTTGCTGGTGGAAAATTCAACTTCACCTCAGAAAATACTAAACTCTCTATAAAACTCTTAGCTCTGAGAATTCGTAAGCTGGTAACAATCAAATGACAACGGATATGCATACTTATAACTGATAAATCAATGCAGATGTCTCTTCAAACTGGTAAACTTGCAATTCAATCACTTCTGCCATTAGTTTACACACTGTGACATCAATTTTTGGTTCTAGCCGTGGAATTCAAACTGACAAGTAATCAAATTTTGATGAGTGATTTTTCTTATAAAACCTTATAAATTTTGAAAAGAGATTGAATTTAAATCTGATTGGCTATCATTAATCATATTTTGGCTACTTTTTCCATTTGTCAAAATCTTTAAAATCTTATTGGTCAGTAGTTTTCCACCATGGCGTCGTAGAAAATTCATCTTTTAACCTTGATTTACTTATGGCGACCTAGCGACTGTGTGATCTCCTTGTCACTTGATATTCTTTCTAACTCTAGTTTGTTACCAAGACTTAGCGACTATTGTTGGATCAAACTTTAGATCAATGGTTATCTCCATGTTCACTGATATTTTATCTTAACCCTTCTTCTTACGGAGACAACATGACTAAGCCTTCACTTAACTTTTCTTCTACCTCAAGTTACATCTGGAGACTTGGCGACTGTTATATCTCTGTCACTAAACCAAATCTTTAACTCACAGTTTATTCGGAGACCTCGCGACTAACATCTTTAGTCTCTTTATCGCTTGATTATTTTACCTTTATGATTTTCATCTGGAGATAATGTGACTTTGTTGATCTCCCTTTTCTCTACATCTGATAGTTGTCTCTAACTCTCATGATCTTCATTGAAAACCCTAAATTTTCATGAGATTTTGCAACTGATGGACATGTGTCTTGCTTTTCTCCTTTGTCTCCTGATTGCCAGATCTTATTTGACTTTTCAACTTTATACCGAGACCACGTGATTATCGTTGATCTAGATTTCATCCTGTGGTTGTCGTTGAATCTCTTGATTATTAACTTAACTCATCTTCCTTCTTGTGACTGCGTGACAACACTATTATTCAAACTGACATCTAACCTGGGTTTATTCAGATACTTGGCAATTGATAAAACTTCATGTCGCTTGATGATTTCCAAACTACGGGGTTAAGCCAGAGACTTCCTAACTGCCATTAAATTTAATCTTTGATCAACGGTTGTCACTGAATCTCCTGATCTTTCACTTAACTCACATTTTATTTTAAGACTTGGCGACAACAGTGAAACTTTAACCTTTTGACTCAACTCATAACCCCAAAGTTTATTTGGAGATAACGCGACTAAGTAAACTTGAAGTCGCCATAAGAAATCACTAACTCTGATCTCATCAAGAGATAACCTGACCAATGTTAGATCATAATCGAGATGAACGGTCTGTGCCAAGTCTCTTAATCCTCTGAAGCATATTCTTTTTATTAGGAAACTACGTGACCAAATCTTTTCGCCAAGTCTCCAGATTAGATGGAATATTCGCTTTCCTTCATGAGACTAAGCGACTGAATATTTACCACATGCAAATAATTCAAACTTAAGTTATAAAAAGGTAACATGAAAATATAACCCATCTAAGGATTTAGGGCTTTTTTGCATTTTCAAATAGAAATAACCCTAGCGCTTAGGGTTTTCAGAATTTTTAACTAGGTTTTGGGCCTAACACATATCATGCAGAGGTATGTAAGCAATTTTAAGCATGATCTTCAACCTTCTGAGCATAGGAGTGATAGGAAACTTCAAAATTTGACAGGATAGACTCAAAGATAGGAAATACAACCAACATGCAGCATGCAAACATCCTCTATTGCACATCATATGTGCAGTAGAGGATGTTTGCATGGTGCATGTTTTCGACATTGAAGTTGGCAATACAGGTGGGGTTGACCTGGAATGAGGCGGAATTTGCATAGGATCATTACCTGACTCATTGCATAATAAAATTGTGGAGAGAACAAAATATTGAGACACTAAGTAATGCAGATTGGTAATTGTGGTGGGAATCAAATCATTCTAGGTTAGACTTATAAGGGAAATACAAGGTACCATAAACTCTCCAAATATAAAATGTTTCACAAACACCTTCCCAAAGACCAATATGGATGTCGTAGGTCTATACAAGGTGGGTTAAAGAGGTCTCAACAAGTTTTGGGCTCACAAGCAACACCCAACACCCAAATTTTCCAAAATGTCTACTACACCTAATGGCTTTCTTACAACTTTTCCAAAGCACCAAAAAAACTCTCTATGGTTTCTGGTACCCTTTTCAGCATACTTTAGCATGTCTGTCAAAATTTTGACACTAATAGTCTTCTTCCAACATCACTTTTTGACGGGAATACTATGCTACCGATGAAATTACCATCATAAATAACGACGCTTATTTGTTGCACATTCTACACTACGATGCCAATATGCGATGGGAATGATATACTACCGATGGAATAACCATTGCAAATAATGATGGATAACCATCAGACATTCTAATATTCTGACGCCCATTTTTTACGGTAATTCTATACCGCTGACGAAAATATCGTTGAAAGAAATATTTGTTATCCATCGGAAATTATATAGTTCTAACAGAGATACCATATTGTCAATGGCCAAAATGTCATAACTTTCACTGGAAAACTGTCAGTGACTCTAAATTTTTTATTCCAGTGTCTAACACCAATGAATTATTACTGACAAGATTGTCATCAGAATTGAAATTCATAACCGTCGATAATGCTATACTTCTGACAGGTATACCGTAGAAAATTGCTAATATAAAAAATAATTTTAGTAGTCATTTCCAACAGAGTCGTCGCAATGGTGATGGTTACTATTTCCATAGAAAATTCCAACAAAATAACTCTGATGGTGTGATCTGTCAAACAACCGACAGATAGGTGTTGAAAATCTCATAGATAGCCATCGGAATTAGGCCTCAAATGTACTAGTGTGGAAAATCATCCTTAGGACATGCTAAATTCAAGTCTCTAAATTCAGTACAAATACGGATGCCCCTAGTAGGTTTACCTACTAGTACAATATTAGAGACCCACTCAGGATAATCAATTGGTCTGATGATTTTGGTGTCAAGCATTTTTTGTAACTCATCTTTGACTAGCAAAGTGACTTGTGGATGCATCTTGCATAATTTCTGCTTGATGGGCTTCACCTTTGGATCATTCGCAAGATTGTGTATGAAAAATTTTGTATCTAACCCAAGCATCTCTTTGTAAGTCCAGGAAAATTTGACTTGTTTCTTTTTGAGGTATTTGATCATAGTTTTTTGTTCTTGATCATTAAGTGATGCAACAATATATGTGACCTTTGGATCTCCTTCTGTGTTGAGGTTGATTGTTATTGTATCTTCTATCAGGATGGAGGATTTTTCTGACTGTAATGATATGAGTGGAAGGTCAACTTCTCCCTCCTCTAGCACCTCATAAAGGTTTTCACTAGAGGACACGTACTTTATTTTCTCTAAAGGTGCCTGCAATAGGTTTTCACCAAGGGATGTTTTATCTTATTTTTTTTATTTTTTTCATTTTCTATTTTGCGACTAAGATTGTTGACCTGACTACCAAATTAGTCGTGTTCATTATAGTGGATCTGATGCTCGTATTCTCAGAGATTCTTAAGTCCAAAGAGGGCTAGTAGTGCCTCATCTAAATTACATACATCTAAGGATGGTAGTGAATCTTTCTAATCCCAATTGATTAGTTCAAGGTTTTTGAGGGGAAGGCTGGGGGATGAAAGGTCGGCTTCAGTGATGGTAAGGACACAGGAAAATTCATCAAGGTAATCTTTGATATATTGGAAAGGTACTTCAAATAACTCTTCTTTAGTATCTGAATCATATTCAACTAAACAATAGTCTTTAGCAAAGTTAGTCTTAGTATCATTTCCCTTGATGTGATGATAATCACAGTATTCATTATCTTTATACCAAGCAGGCTTGGGTTGATTTTCATCAAACGATCGAGTGTTAGGATATATCATCATGCCTCGATCCACTAATCATCGAAAGACCACATCCAGCGGTTCTACAAGAGAAGTGAATTATTGGTGTTGTCTGGTATTATTGTTACTATTGTTGTTGTTTTTTTTGTTGTTTTTGTTGTTTTTTTATTATTTTTGTTGTTGCGAGGAAATAAGTAGGACTGATTATGAGGTTGTTGTTGAGATTGTTGTTGTAATGAATTAATCTAATTGTTATTGCAATTATTCTAATTATTCTTATTATTGTTGTTGTTTTCATTAGATGCCTAGATAGTTTGGATGTGTTTGTCATATGTCACTCCATCATTGATGACTCCTTTGTTCTTACTCCAAAACTTTGGTTTATCATTGTTAGCAAAAGGGGTATAATGTTTAATGGCACCTTTTTGCAAAAGTTCATCTTCAATATTTTTCTCTTTTTTAACAAAAGATTCAAATGTGTCAGGAGAAGCCATTTTCACTTGGAATAACATTTCGGATACCATATTTCTAGTGAAGATATTGATCAAATGATTATCATGTATTTTCCAAGGCATACAATTTACAATGTGTCTCCATCGTTGTAAGAAACTGGCAAAGGTTTCCTCATTCTTTTGCCTTGGATTACATAGGTCGCTCAATCATGCTTGATGTTCAATGTTGTAGGAATATTGTCCAACAAATTTCTTTGTGAGATCGGAGAATGTAGATATAGAACCATGAGGGAATGTCATGAACCACTCCAAACTGAGGCCACCAAGACTCCTAGTAAAGAGTCTTTTAAGGTAATTTTAGCATGTGAAGGGATAAATAAATTATAAATTTATTTAAAGGGGAATTTAATGTGGGGAGATATTAAATAAAATTTAATACACTTAGGGGACAAGTATTTAAATTAAATTTAAATACTTTAGAATAATGAACTTTAATTTAATTAAATAAATAGAATAATATAACAACTATAATTAATTAAAATTAATTATAATGTTACAAGGGACGATTTTAGGCGTCTACAACATGATACCATGGAATTGAGCCTTTCCTATACAATGCTTCACAGCAATTAACAATTAATTTCCCAAGAAATCAAAGCAATCATGCAATTTGGGGACATTAGTCACTGACCCAAATGATCTATATAAGATGATAGTTTTTCTCTTCTTTACCAATGAATGTTTATTTTTATAATTTACAATGGTATATAATTATCGCTCCACAAGCGGAATGAATTTCAATCCAATAAATATGATGCCAACACATATAACACATAAATAATTTCATTTACTTTCACATTAATGTAATAATCACGAAACACAGTGCATCATACTCCATAGAGAGTCAAACAAGAGGAACTCGTGGCTTTCACGGACATCAATCAATCACCTTAGCCCTATAGGGTCACACAAGTTACCAAGAATCAACATACACATATCATCTATAAAGCTATAAAAATGGCAACACAACCATGTAGGATTTGAGAGACAAATCTACAGAACCTGAAGAACACCTACATGCAAGAAACCTATAACAAGAAAGAAGCAGGAAGAGGGAAGGAGAACTCAGAAGTTGCTCAAGAAGTGAGAGCTAAATTATAATCTGAATTAATGAAGAAAGAACTAAAAAGTTCAACCTATAAAGGTGAACGAAACCCTAAAACTAGAAAAGCTAAGTTGCACATTAATAATTAATATAAATATTAATTATAATGCACCTAAGAGATAGCTTAAGTAAACTAGAGTAATAAACAACTTAATTAATTAAATCAAAGTGATCTAATTAATAAGTGTAAACAGATAATTACTCTAACACCCCCCCTTAAGTGAAGCTCAGGAGGTAAGTTAACCTAGCATAGCTATGAAAGCAGGAAAAAAGGTCCCAGCAACAAGGCCTGATCAAGTACCCAAGCACAACCAAATATCTATAAAGCGGAGAAATAGAGAAAACCACATGGGAAAAACCCTACTCCAAGAAGAGATAGAAAAAAATGCAGAAAAGAATGGCTCAAGAGACTCTCTCAAAACCATAAGTACAATCAAACCCCCCATGAAAGAGGGATGAGGCACCAAAGCCCCCCAGAATGATGGAACCCCTGTAGGAATGATTGAACTAATGGAACGCCAATGTGGAAGAAACAGAGGTACGGAGCAACAAGGAAACCCCTGAATGAGAGGTGAAACCGGAAGGCCAAGCTAGTGCTCAAAGAAGAATGAATGAGACTCCTAGAATGGGATCCCCAATGAAGGTGGGCCAATAGATGGGCTGAATCTATCAGCTGGGAGGATATGAATGTCCTTGGATATGCCCTCAACAACTAGAGGTGAAGGCTCGATGCAGGGAGTGACCATAACAGGAACTACTGAAGAAGAATCATGCTAAACAAATGAAAGCGTAATAGGAGGTGGAGCTGGAGAAGCCACAACACTGATCTTAGGAGCAACGCAGAAGTTCAGGTGACCCAACTTCTTCTCACTAGGAACTCGTAAAGTACGAGAGATATTCTCTGACACTAGAGATGGTGGACCAAAATTGGATAAGGAGTATAGGTGGGTGGCATGATCAACTGTCCCTATAGCAACAATGTTGCTAGTCACACTATCTCTGATGTGTACAGAATCTGTAGTGAACTCAACTATCTTCTCTATCTCATTGTGAGTAATCTGATAAATGGAGAGAAGGTTCGATGATAAGGATGGAACACATAGTACATCATGGAATGCACCACCATCAATGTCAATAGAACCCTAACCACACACAGGCATAACAATGTCATTCCCCATCAAGATGTGTGGGGTAGGAGAGGCCGCAAAAGATGAGAAGGAACTCCGAGAAGATGCCATATGATGTGAAGCACCAGAATCCAGCAACCACCTAAAAGAGGGAGCTATAGTAGATGCACATAAGGCATGACCCTTCCCATTGTCTGACCCATCAGCCTGAGATGATGATGAAGAAGACCAGTGAAAAGAGGAAGAAGGAATATCAATGTTGCTCTTATGAAGAAGAACTGTCAAATTAGCAATCTGTTGGGCATATCCATCTACCTTCTTCATAAAGCACTGAGACTCATCATGACTGAACTTATTGTAATAAGTACACTTGGGTTTGTCTGTCTTTGATTCCCCTTAGGTGAAGGAGGTGGGCCAGAGGAATGCTGGGTAGGAGAATCCTTCCAAGATTCTGTGGATGATGATACCTATTTCTGCTCCAGTTTCTATGGAGATGGGTGAGCAACCAAGGCATGGCTCATAGAACCTGAAGCATCATTCAACTATTGAATCTTTGACTGATCTTGAGTCAATTGATCATAGAAGGCTGCAAAGGAAGGCATATTATGCCTAGGACCCAAGGCATCCATAGTGGAATAGAAAGTGGAGGAGAAAATCTGGAACTCTCCACAAAGCTTTAAGAGTATCAGAAAGATACACTTATCATATGATTTGGTCTTCCTACATCCCTATAAAAGTGATTGGAGAGCATTGAACTTCATCAAGAAGTCCTCAATGGTGGAAAAACTATCAGGAGACAAGGATGTCAACTCTACATCAAGCTGAAGTTCCCTGAATGCATTCATTATGCCAAACAGATCTGCAAAATTTCCCTAATAGGCGTGAGGAGTGGTCAAAACATCCAGATGAAACAGGAGGTTGTTTGAAATGTGCAGTGCAATCAAACCCATGGCTTCATCCATTTTGTTTATGTGCTGAAGGACCTCAAATGGACATTGTAGAACAGGTTGGTTCTCATCCAGACATGACCATAAGCTATGTGACATGAGTAGTCTGGTCATGTGTGCTTTCCAGGTGTGATAATTATGTGGTGTTAGCTGGGCCATAGAGGGGTCTGACATTGAGAGAAAAAGTAGATGAAAATAGAAGGGTCATTTCTGAATGAAAGTACAGAAAGAAAATTCACCCCCCCCACACAACGTATAAATCTATTCCCCCGTACAGCAAAGAAATAAATATAGAAAGCACAAAAAATGAGAAGAAAACCTGGACGTCAGATGCAAAGATGGATGAAATTGAAGCCTCTACTTCAATGCCAAAAATGAGATCTCAAATAGCTAAATCAAAAAATGAGACTAGCACCATCGCGTTTGGCTCAAAAACACATTTCCAATGATTTTTTTTTTTCCAAAAATGGACACCGTATGCACAAGTTATGGCCGAAAAACCAAAAGCTCCTCTGAAAAATAGCTCTCTAGAAAAAATAAGAGATGGGAAATAATTTGACAGTCAAATAGTTGTCACCTGTCTGTGGAAAAAAATTTGATGGCCATATGGCCGTCAGATGACAGTCTGCTGGAAAAAAAATTTGATGGTCGAAAAATTTTAAAAATGGCCGAGAAAATTCAAACTTGCCAAAAAATTTTGACCAGCAAGTGACGTTGCTGCTGACATCACCTGTCGTTGGTGGGTGGTGGCAGGCGGCTAGCTGTCACCAGCGGCGGTGGCGGCTCGGTGGCTCATCGGTGTTTCCCAGGCGGCTCCCGGGCAGCACTGCGCCGGCAGAGGGCTGGGCGGCGGCGGGAGCAGCGCACCGGCGGAGGCCAGGCGCGGGTGGCACCGAGGTGGCACAGTGGTAGCGCAATGGTGGGGCGGCCGGCTACGCCCCAAAACCTAATAAAAAATACATTTTTTCAATTATTATTTTTCTCAATTTTTGTGGCGTACGGCCTAGGACAGAGAAAAATTTCCCCAGAAGTCACTGTGGCCAAAAATAGCAAAATTTATATGATTTTTGACTCTCCCAGCCCTTCTGAGCACAATGGTGGCATCCATTTTTGCTCAAAGTGCTCCAAAAAAAAGATGCATCCTTAATATTGAAGAAAAAACCTCAGAGAAGCTGTGGTTTTCTTCTTCGAATCACGACTTCAAAAACCTTCAGACCAGGTACCAGCAGGGAAGCTCTGATACCATATAGGATTTGAGAGACAAATCCATAAAACCCAAAGAACACTAGCATGAAAGAAACCTGTAACAAGAAAGAAGCAAGAAGAGGGAAGGAGAAGAACTCAGAAGTTGCTCAAGAAGTGAGAGCTAAATTGTAATCTGAATTAATGAAGAAAGAACTATAAATTTCAACCTATAAAGGTAAATGAAACCCTAAAACTAGAAAAGCTAGGTTGCACATTAATAATTAATATAAATATTAATTATAATGCACCTAAGAGATAGCTTAAGTAAACTAGAGTAATAAACAACTTAATTAATTAAATCAAAGTGATCTAATTAATAAGTGTAAATAGATAATTACTGTAACAAACCACAGTTGTCAAGGCATCCACACACTCATATCACACAAGAGTCACCAAACACAAAAAACCCAGGAGAAACATACCAACCAAATGGCTTGAAGTGCTTTAAAGAGGTTCTCACATAGGGGAATCATCTCTCCCATAGATGTTAAGATCTATAAGTTACTCTTCCTCCACCACATGCTACTTGGGTTGGTTCTTCTAAAACACTTAATAATCCTACCCTAGGAACCTAATAAACGAGCCACCACTACTCATGACACAACACATGCATTCTCTCGCATCAAAAACATCAACTATGCAAGCTACATATACCAAGAGATCCTAGTGTATGAACATGGGCTCTAAAACCTGAGGTAATTCCCCACAAACGAACCCTCAAAACACAAGGTCAAATATGCACTTTAAAAAAAATAAACATTAAGATATAGCATCAATTACATAGTGTATTAACAACCATTTAACATAAGAAAGATATAGAAACAATGATCCTGAAATTATCATGCACAAGAGGAAGACTAATAATCACATATAAAGGCTCCATGACAACCCAATACAAGCATGAAAATCTAGGACACACTCAAACCACCACATCAGAGTCCAGAACATGTCCACAAACCTCACGGGATAAGACTAGACCATCATCAATGGTTTCCAATCGATGAGACAAGATCATACTCGATGCACTCTAAAACAAGGTTCATTTCAAGCCCAAATTGGAGAAAGTGGTCATAATTAATCCATATAGTAACAGAAAATGGATTATAAATAGATGAAAAGCACCCCCAAAACATAAGGAATCCAAATATGAAATTACTTTTTGAATAGACCCTTGGGAAGAGCTCTATGTTTTACATACGCTAATCTAGTAAAACAGTTATGCTAAAATAGGTTACATATGTGCTAAACTATTTTGCATATGCACTACACTATTTTGCATATGCGCTAAAATAATTGACATATTTTCTAAAACATAGTGCATATGCGCTAAACTGGCCTGAAAAATGTAAAAGTGAGTTGAAAACATTTATAAACAAAGTTCTCTCGGTCTGATAATAAGGTAGGCTTGCCAACACCAAAGTACGACTTACATACAAGGCTTTGTTCACATAGGGAGTACAAGATACACAAAATCAAGGAAATAATCACTTGATAGAAACAAAAATAACATAATATAAATAAATCTAATGACCATAAATATCAAATCCATATATATCAATGTAACTAAATGCAATAGATAGCATTGAGCACTCAATGCTCAAAATATTTGTATCTTGAAGAAGATGGCCAGCTGTACACCAGTCTCAAACAGTGGTGATTGCAATTCCACCCTACCATATGGAACCCTCGAGCCCACCCCATAATTCTCATGGAGATAGTCACCTGGCCAAGAATACAAGGTATACAAACACACTAAAATATGGCTAACACACACCAATCAAATTCATAACTCAAAGGATGGTATAGAGGTCTGATGCAGCACATAAATACATAATATATTAAGTCATGAAGAACACTCAAGATGTGGACCAGTTCCAAATTGAAATACAATTCAATAATTATCATACAAAATAGCAAGATACTACTCACTGCTACTGGACCTAGATGTGATACTACGAACTATAGGGAGTATATCTGCCCGCATAGACCAATATTGAAATCCAAGATGCAATCATCTACCTCATGAAAAGATCACTCGTGACATCCAAAGATTCAATGGTCTCAACCATCTACGCTCACACTCATATTTCTCATGAATTATGGGATTCAATGATTTCCACATTAGCATCTACACTTACGCTCGGGTCACACATGATATTCAAGGATTCAATAATTTCCAAAGTACCAATATATATCTTGCTTAATGTTTATACCTAGATCATTTTATTATGTTTTCACTTTTTAAAAAACTCCTTGATACACTTGATGCAGCCACTTATAGGTCGGGGTCCACGTAAGGAGATACTCCCCATACCTACTCAATGTGCCTAGTCTTATGGCTCAACATCAAGACGGAAACTAATACAATAAGATTTTCCATTTAGTCTTTATCGAAGACATAAACAAATGTTTCATCCACTTGGTCTACAATGAATTAAATAAGAGGTTTTTTCCACTTGGGCTACACCAAGGACATGATACAACATATCATTTTCACTCGATCTACACCGAGGTCATAAACATAAAACAAATCATCAACTTGGTCTACACCAAGGATGTGGAATAGGGACGTCATCCACTCAGTGTACACTAAAGATGAGATAACCCATATTTTTTCCACTTAGTCTACACCAAGGACAAAAGCACAAGATGCACCATCTACTTGGTCTTCACTAAAGCCAAGGATAACATAAGAATCGACAACCAAGAGGGAAATAACTGGAGGCAATTCACTCCCAACACTCAAGGCAAGAAAATGAGTAAATGCAAAACCAAACCAAATAACAATTTGAATGATTGGCCCATTTTTCAAGAGAATATATTCCCGTGGAATCTGTTGACGGGACTTTTGTGACCGGGTCCACCAACAAACGTAAGTTGTCACCGGGTACCGAGGTACCGGCCAACTTTGCCTGTAAAGGTTGTCTGGGGAAATGAGATTCCCCAAGCCTCCAAGCATGTGAGAGTTGGGTCTCGACGGTGCAGGGCTCGATTGGGGGGATGTGACTATTTTTCGAGGGGGATAGCTAGTTATCTTCAACTTGTCAACTCCGGGGATTCAGGTGAGTGGGGTTTTCTCCAAGCATGCTTTTACTTTAACAAATAAACTTCAAAAGATACTGCAGAGTTAGAAACATTTCATCTACCTATAGTTATACTAAATGTTCAAGACATCAACAATGCTCTAACACACTACACTAAATACCAAATAAATATACAACCATCAGTTCATATTTTATCAGTAGCAAAGGAAAGGAGGTCGTTAATCTAATTTAAGTATCAGAGAAAAGGACATGAAGAACACACAGCATAAAATACTGTTAACCCAGAATACAGAATGCCAACAACATCATTGAGAGAATTCTTCCTTCTTCATTAACATCTCTTCCAGCAAGCACTGGTGCGTGGTACAATGGTGGCTCCAAGGGAGAATCTAACTACTGAAAGCTTAGAAACTATGGAGCATTGAGCTCTGTAACTAAGAACTGAGAAAACCAAATTGCTATTAACTATGGACTGCAAAATCATTAATTTCGCTGACCCTTGGAATGAGGTCAGACTTATTATTTATACACATCTAACCCTAACCCTAACTTATTTACACTTTACAATAAAATACATTATTCAATGGCCGGTACTACCTGCACTACTCTACATAAGACCTCAAGACGAAAAAGGCCTGACATGTCAGAAGAATAAGACAAGATGGATGGAGTGGAAGAATTGGCCTCAAGAAGAGAGCTGAAAAGGAGAAGGAAGAAATCTGATCCCCCGAGGATCGAGGCTACATGCCTCATAAATGGGAAAGTGGTGCCCTATCTCCAATGTGTCAGGTGTATCTCTGAAATGGCGTCTTGGGAAGACCATCTGTCAGAAAACCTCTTGCTGATCTGACGTGCCCTGTTGTGGTTACCCGCCTTCTGAAAACCTTTATTACTATCTTGAAAGTGACCGGTCAGCCTTAGGGACCGAGACACGGGTCACTTAAATAATACAAAATGTAGGATCTGAAATTTTGGGATCTGGGAACTTGTGTTTTGAAGGAATAAAGAATACAAAACATCTTCCCTAAAAGTTTTATCCAACTCCCAAAGAATCTCTATTGTTTTTTGATGTCATTGAAGGTCTGGAGGAGATGGGAAATCCCATCTTCATTTATGTCTCTAAGGCTAGCCCGCCGGTACTTGGCCACCTCAATCTGCTCTCCTCGGTCTAGAACATTTTCCTTAAATTCTTCAGCCATCTTTGCTGCATCGTGACCTTTGAGCACCATGTGAGTTATTCGCATCATTTTTGCTCCGTCTATCCCCTCCGAGGATTGATACCTTGATTCTATTAATTCATCAAACTTCCCCAAAACATATTCCTCCAGCGTGCATGTGTCGGTGCTAAACGGATTAGCTCCGGAGACTTTCAAAAAAAAAGACTTGTATAAATTGAAAGAATATTGGACTACATTGACCTTATCACGCAGGTTCCCCACCAGTTTCTTCATTACCCCCAATGTGAGGTCAAGTCTAGAGTGTTGGGTCCTTACAAAATCAAATGATTATTCTCCTAAAATTCCAGACTCGGAGACAATCTCCTCTCCGATGCCGATGAGTTCTTCTAACTCAACCTTCCATGCCTCATAATTCTCGACATCTCCCTCCCATATGGTGGTATTTTTGGCCTGGTGTAGGACGTGGCAGGCCGCATATAGATCTGGGAGTGTGGACACCAAGAAACGCTGGATGTTCCCCAACTGTAAGGAAACCCATTCATCCACCGCTTGGGCCTTTCTCTTCATCGCTCATAATGAGTCTATATCACTTTGAGGAAGTGGTACATTGGACGTAGAGGCCCCTGGAGGAATAACTCTAATGGGCCAGGCCAACTCAGTCAGCAGTCCCATGAGGTTTGCATTTTTCTCCTTCTCTGCCTTGAACTTTTGGGCCTCTTTCTCGTAGCGAGCCTCCACTGCCTTGGATACTTCTTTCAATAGGTCCAATTCACCATGTTTTCCTCTCTTCCCCAGCGACACCTTTGTGACATCATAATCTCCAGCTTTAGTCATTGCCTTGTCCACATCTGGGGAAGGTGTCACGATTACTATGACTATTTCTCTGCCTAGCTTGGTCCAAAGAGTGTGCACTGTCAGGGCTTTCTTAGCCTTTGGCAGGTTTTGTACCTGAGCCATCATCTCTGCCATAGAAAGATGGGCTTTGGGTGTTGTTGGGGCCTTTCTCTTTTGAAATTCCACCAACCACTATGGTGGTAGGGGTGGCTTTGCAGCCAAAATTTGCTCATGTGATTTCTCCCCGGGATCTTGTTGTGCCCCTTCAACAGTATGAGCTTCTTCTGGCTCCTTCCCAGTATCTTTTGACTCATCAAAAATGTTTACTCTGGTGATACCTACGTCTTTTTCCCTGCTGTCTATATCCTTGGCAATATTTGGATCCTCATTGGTTGCCCCAGGGTTCTCTTCTTCATCATGTCGCTGCTCTTCATCAACCTCTGTTGCTGGGATGTTCTCTTCTATTGGTACATCTTCTGGAAGTGGGGGAGGCAACAGGCCAAGATTCCATATTTGGGCCGCGGTGATTACCTCCCCAAATGTTACTTTTGGGAGTGGCATCTGGAACACGGCGGTTGGGGTCACGGTTGTTCCCATGGGTCTGGTTTCCCCAACTGATGTCATTTGTTCATTTTGCGTTTGTTTGCCTGAAACTCCCATAACCCATATTTTTGGGACTCTTGAGGTATTCACCTATTCTGTCCCCTTTTCTTCTTCCATTTGTGCTTCCTGTTCCTGCGCAGGTTCCTGCTCTGGAGCTTCCTCCTGCGCGGAAATTTCTCCCGCACAGAAATTTCTCCCGCCGATTGTATGAGGTCTCCCTGCAAATTCCCAAACTCATCAATTCTAAAAACATCATCAAATTATTCATGGGGGGGAGGATTTTCTAGGTTGTCTACATGCTCTGGTTCTTTCTCTGGCTCCGGGGAGTCAGAAGAAATGATTTGTACTTCTGGGATGTGCGGCATCCCAAGCTCTGGTTCTGTCCTTGGCTTTGGATTGAGCCTTTTCTTTCACCTAGTAACCAAAGGAGTCCCTAGATCCCTTAGGGCTGCCTACTCCTCTTCCACCTCTATTCCTGTTTCTTTGACCATCAATGCTGCTAGTGAAGGGGAAGAGCAAAGACGGACAGGTCCAGTCATGAACACCGGAGTGGCCAACCATGTGATCAATTTATCCTTCATCTGTTGGGAGGCTGCCAGTGTCTACTTCAGTTTCTCTTTTGTGGGGGTTTCATGAAGGGTTGGAGTTCCCATTATTCTCTTTCCTTTATCCTCTCCCTGTGAAGAGGTTCTGGCCCCAGAAGTCAACTTTTGTACCGTCAGGCCAACTCTGCGGGTGCTCCCAGGGAATACACTCTTAAAGTATTCGTGGCTACGCTCGACCACATTGTGAGTGATGTCTTCAATGGTAGGCCCCTTCTAGGAATTCCAATCTACCGGTGAGAGGGCCATCTTATCAACTCCCCTTGCCTTGTACTGGGGATCTATTATGGACCCGGTGTCCGAGAAGTCATCTAGAAATTTTTGGAGCTTCATCCCCATGGTCATCCAGACAAAATGCCAGCTACGGACTTCAACATCATCCTGGAAATCTTCCCAGAAGTCCTCCATGTGAAATTGGTGGGGCTCTGATGCCTGGGGAAGCATTGTTGCAATTTTTCCAAGCGGATCAAAGTTCTTCCACGCTAGATAAAATTATGCCAAGTTTAAGCTCTTGAGTTCACTATCTGCCTCCTTGGCTGTGGCCAGACTGTATGTGTAATTCCCACAAGTGATTGGGAATGGAACATTCACCACCTTCTTTACAGTGTATAAGGCATGCAACTCCAGCATTTTTCTACAATATTCTAAGAGGATTATTTTGTTCCCACAATGTTTGGGCAACAAGTAAGGTTTCTCAAAGAATACGGTTATCTAAATGTACGTATGTTGCTGGAATTGGATGTAGTAATGGCCATAACTTCTGACTAGATCCATTACCTCCTTGGAGAGGCAGTACCTGAAATCTTGAGTAGGCGTGAGGAGATTGTAGTAGACAAAGGTGTCCTTCACCTGGTAGAAGCTGGGGAAACTAGCCTCCCATTAACTTTGTGGAAAATAATCCCAGGGAGACTTCTGACCTAGGCCGATCCCAAGTAAACCTAATGTGAGTAGCCCGTTGGTGATGGGTCATTGTTGTGCTAAGGCCCAAAGAATATAAGACATCATATAGAATTTGTGGGTCTAGGCCACCTGAAGGAACTGAGAGTCTACATGATTAGAAATGATGGTGGCCCAATAGAAGTATTGCTCACCACTGGAGATGTTAAGAAAAAAGTAGTACATCCACCCTGAGAACTCTCGGGCATGGGGTTGCCCAAAGATCTGGCATAGTGCTATAATCCCCATTTGGATACTTTCTTTAAACTCAGATCAGGGGATCTCTAATTTCATTCTTTTGGAGTCCTTCTTCAGGGTCTTGAGCCAATGGTTGTTCAAATATTGTCGGGCCATGACCTCCAGCTGCTGAAATTTCCCCAAAACATCAGATCTGATAATGACAGTTGGGTCATCAAACTAGGGAATCCCTAAACCTGCCTGAAAAGTTGCAGCGTCGAGAGACACCATGGGGGTGGGATATCCGGTCGAGACCAGGGTGGCGAGCATGATGGCCTAGACAGAGGAGTTGTAATGTGCCGCAAGGATGAGAATAAGCTTTGGAGCCTACACTGAGCATGGGAAACAAGCGGCCTTCAGGATCCCAGAATCTCTGACGCTGATTGCCAATGGATCCCGGACTGTCTTTGAATAAACATCATCTTAACCAGGCCCTGTATCTCTACCCACATTCTGACACTGGTGTCAGTGATCAACTAGACTTGGGATTAATCTTTGATCCCACAATGGCATTGTCCTTTAGATATTTCATGCTGAGGGGTAGTTTCTCTAAGGCCCTCTTGATTTTGGATCTGACAGCTACCCTGGTGACCACTGTGGAGGGGAGCTCTGGACTCCCAGGTAGTGAAGATGTGGAAGCCTCTGACATAGTGAAGGTACATTTTTTTGAAAACCTATAAGGCAAGGTGACCGTTAGAATTCATAGATAAATAATACTTCCAGGATCCAAAGATCTTACCACTAAGGCACGTCCTTTGCCTGAAAAGTTAGTTCAGGTCCAAAATCCTGAAAAGGTATATATATAATGTAGACTTAGGAAATTAACCACTATCCGGGCCTGGGGGTTTCAGCATACTTAACAAAAATAAGATGTGGGTTGGATAAAGACAAAGGACCCGGGGTCTGAAAAACTAACTGTTGGAAGATGTGAGCAAAAAGTGAGTTGTCAGGCCCACGTGGGCGTCACATGGCTATGCAATAAATGGGGAGTTATGGCGACGGTGGCACCAAATATCCAAACACATGAAAAGAAGAGGCCACCTGGATAGTCTTGAATGCACGTGTGGGACATAAATGAAACATAAAGGCTGATTGATGGAGGAGAGAGAAAACCACCTACAACGAGCTTGCAAACTTGGACAAAATATAGATGAAGCACGGTGAGCTTGACGTGAGACCAGACAGATACACATAGAATATACAACTAAGTACAATGGGGCCGAAAGATATGCACAACAAAAAAAACTATAGAGGGTCGAAGGCTGAGACATATATACACAAAGATACAGTATTTACAAAATGTACACACGAGCCCTTTGCAAACCTGCACAGCACCTACATGACTAACCCTAAGGAAAAAATACAACCTATACACTAATCTATAACTATGTAGAGGGTGGACAACCCTCTGGCAGAGCCAACCAAAATAAAAGATGCAAAAGGCAAGAACACAAACCAAAACAAAGCAAAACCAAAACGGACAAAGCGGAACCAGAGAACCTACCTGGAAACCCGAGGAAGGGCAAGGAAAGAAAGGCACTAAGGACCGCTCTGTAATAGCTTCCACCTTCGAATGATCACTGACCAGCAGCAAAAATTAACTCATAATTATCCACTAAGCTCAGAGTAATTCACACTTAATCACACTTCAAATTGCCAAGGAATCGCTCTGAAAACTCTAAGCATTTTTTAATCGTGGTAACTGTGAAAGTGACATGTAATTTCTATTTATACCCAAGGTGAAAAGCAAGTTACCCTTCTCTCCGCAAACCTCAGAACAGGCAGACCTTCAGACTCAGGGCCCAGGAATTTCGTGCGACCATACCCTCTTACGAAAAGAAGACATCGTAGCTGAGAATCCCAAAGTCCAAAATCTGGCTTTTGGAAAAGAAATGACCAACTCCAGGACCAGGTCCCAGAGACACGAAGGACAAAAACACAAAACAAAACCAACACCACGGGAAAGAAAACCCAGAGAAAGAAACAAAAGAAGCGAAGGCAAAGAAAACAAGGCAAAAGCCAAAAGCAAAATGAAAAGGGGGACCCAACATTTTGCACACAAAATGTAGGGACGAGGATGCAGGGCATAATAGAATCCATCAATCATCTCATTATAACATGAGAAAGGCTCAAAATTCCCCAAAAGAATTAAAATAAAAAAATTTGGCAAAATCTAGCAAGTATTAAAATCATCATTTTAACATTAAAATGAGTGAGTTCGGATCGCGGTAGCTATTACCCGGAATGTCCTCAATCCATTCTGATAACGTGATCCTACTACAATAATGGAGTATTACAAGGTCCAACAAACTAAACATGCCAAACACCCAGAAATAAAGCTTAAAATCATGGGACAAAATTAAAACCCAACTAACCCAAAAATTCAATAAGATTCTTGTTCCAGAAACCCATGGAAAATAGGCAACATAATAGCATAAAACCCATGCATTTCAAATGTAAAAACATGGAATGCATATAAAATCTCAAATGGGTAATGAAATGCAATGAAATTATGTGGTAAATCTAATTCTCAACCCACGATACTAAAGCAATTTACTTCAAAAGAAAATATGAAGCGAACAAAAGATGTGAAGAGTCATACCTCACACAAAATGAGAAAATATGAAATGATGAGAATAAAATAAATCCACCATGGGAATGTAAATGTCTCCACATAAATGATAGCAATGAAGGCACTAATCCAATGATTTGTGACCCACGTGGATCCAACAAACGGATCAAACACAACGAGAAAAACCATAATTTTCTCCAAACCAATTTAGAGAAAAATCCAAATTCGTCAAATGTAAAAAGTTATGAATAATATCTTTTCCTCTAAACATGAAGTCACTTTTCAAAAAGGACTTAACATAAAAATCACTAAAATAAATTAAAACAAACTATAAAATTTCCTAAAAATCTACTGGATAAAATAATCTAATTTCAATTAAATGGGATTCAACTACGGTAAATTAACCGGTAAATAAAAATAACCCCCAACATTAAAAATTGGCATTTGATTCTAACTCAACCAAGACAACTGAGGAAACTCTAAATACACAAACATTAATATTGGTCTATCACAATATGCATATGACATTTAGATTTACGCCACTATAAAGGACAAAGAAACTCAAAACCTGCAATTCAAATGAAATGACGGTTGGTACCTATTTATTGAAACATGCAAATATCAAGCACAACTTCCCACAATATAAATAGTTGAAGCACATATATTAATCATAAAATGTGCCTAATGGAACACTGATGCTCTAGTAATGCAATCATTCATATGTATTTTAATGTCTTGGAGCTGGTTGTTCCATATTCTAATCCTCAATATACATTTCATTTAAACATAAAGCACTAAAATAGTTATTTATAACAATATGAACATATATCAGTGAAATTCAGCAACTAAAATATCCAATAGCACATAAAGTACAATATAACCAAGAATGAGACATAACCATCACAATATAATAATCTAATATTCTCGAATGGAAAATACACCAGATATCCTCATAAAGTCTCATCATGAAGATATGATCAAGATAACAATAAAAACATAATATAACATCTAAATCAACAATGATACCGGTAACTAAAATAATGTACGGTACTCAAATGCATCACACAGTACAACCATTGTATTGTAACACCCCAAAATTGGCATCTTGCAACCCTAACCAATTTTGTTGCATTTGTTGTTAGAGTAATAGTCTATCGGGTTACTAATTTAAATCATTATGATCTAATTAGTAACTTCCCTATTCACTCTAGTTTGCTTCAGCTAACCTTAGGGTTTTCCTTTTAGGGTTTCGTGATTCCTTTATAAGGATTCACCTCTTAGTTTATCATTACAGAGTTTTCACATCTTATTGTAATTCTATTGTTGATAATATAGATTATTTTCTTTCAACATGAATTTGATGTCTCTGGCTTTTTGGCTGCCATAGCTGCCTTCTCTCTTCTGTCTTTTGCTTTTGTTTATGTGATAGTCATGCATGCAGGTTTCTTGGGTTGATTTGATGGTTATCAAATCCTATATGGTATCAGATCCACCTTGCTGCCGGCTGTTCGAGGTTTCGTTGAAGCATTCGAGGGTTTGAAGGTTTCACAGCTTTTCTGGCTTCTTTTAGTGGTTCTGGGGGGTCTCTATTTTTGGAGGCATTTTGGGCCCAAACAGACACTTCCATTGCGTCTGGAAGGCCCAAAAACCCCAGAATCTATATAAAGCTTGTCCGATTTGGACACCGGGGCCTCTGGAGAATTTTTTCGGCCTCCTAAGGGTCGTACGGACACGGTTTACGAGAAAAATCAACAAAAAATGTTGTTTTTTGATGCGTTTAAAAACATGTACAATGCAAATCATTTTTGGCCACCGCCGGGCCACCGGCGCTCCACCGCCACCGGTCGGTGACCGGCTCGCCACCCTGCTCGCCCACCGCTCCGGCCTTTTCCGCCGCTCTGGCCTCCGCTTTCACCTCTCGGCGGCCCCTCGCCGCTCTGCCACCCCTGCGGCCTCTCCACGGCCCCCGCCGCTCAGCCGCTCCATGGCTGCTCCTTCGCGGCTCCTCCCAGCGGGCCTATGCTCAGCGCCGCCCCCTGCGGCCCGCTCCGCCAGCGCGCGCCGCTGCATACCGCCGGGCCACCGCTCCGCTGGTGGCAGGATTTTTTGTTAGCCCCGCGGGCCCTTTAGCGGAAGTGGGTGGTCCTATTAGAGACCAAGGGCCCCGGTTCAGCCCCTGCATGGGCCATGCGACCGTGGGCCAGCCTGTGTTTAGCCCCAGGGGCTTTTTTTTTCTCTGAGGCCTTTTTTGACCCTACCTGTCTGTTTTCGCTCTACAGGGAGCATACGAGGGTATTTTTTTGACTTCTATATACCGTTGGAAAGCTCTTTCCGAGAAATTTCCGATGGTGGAGGTTAGGGTTTTAGGTTCTACCATTTCAATAGTATTTTTTTCTGTTGAAGTCCGATATCTTTTTTTGCCTTCTGGGAGTCATATCTGGCTCATCCAGACTCCGTTTTTGGCAAATGAGATATCGTCGGAAAGCTAGTTTAGTGTGCTTTTCAGTGGCAGAGGTTATTTTTCTAGATTCTGCTCTAGGTTTTCACTCCTCCGCGTTTGGCAGTTTATGCCCTCTGGCGGTGTGCTTGGTTCTACAGGTCCTGGGATCTCTTCTTCTGAGTTCATTGCTCACTCTTCTTTCTGACATCTGAGCTTGCATGCTCTTTCTGATGCATTCTTTTGTTCTGTAAATGCACTATGATAAAGTGCCTTCTTCTACTTTTCTGAGACCTTGTACACCTTGTTTGGTTGATGTACTCGCACTCTGTTATAAAGTGCCATGGGGGGATTATGATGCATTTGCCACTTTAGGCGCATCCACTTTTGTCAAGTGAGCGTACCTTCCATGACATTAGCCTATGTAGTGTGTCTGTGACACCGCCCTTTATCCTGTGTGTGTACTTTTGTTGCACTATTGGTGTTCCTGGTTCTTCTTCTGCAGTTGTTTCTGGCATCGCATTTCAGTGTTCCTGTCACCTCTCCTGGTTCAGCATTATGGGGGGGTCCACCTGTTGGTTCTATTGCTTCCTGGTTCGATTGATCAGCTCTTCAGACATTTGTCTTCTCTACCTGATCATGCACTTCAGTGGGGGTTCCAGCAGTATCTTCTGACAGAGTTTTCAGACATGCTTCGGAGATGCTTCTTGCTCTTTTCTTGTTCCTTCTCTAGGACATCTTTTCCCTTTTATGTTTTGGGTACCTGATCAGGCCTAGTTGCCGGGACCCATCTTTCATGCTTTCTGCAGTAGTTTTCTAGGTTTGGCTTCTCCCTAAGCTTATCTTAAGGGGGGGTGTTAGAGTAATAGTCTATCGGGTTACTAATTTAAATTATTATGATCTAATTATTAACTTCCCTATTCACTCTAGTTTGCTTCAGCTAACCTTAGGGTTTCCCTTTTAGGGTTTCGTGATTCCTTTATAAGGATTCACCTCTTAGTTTATCATTACAAAGTTTTCACATCTTATTGTAATTCTATTGTTCCCTAAGCTTATCTTAAGGGGGGGTGTTAGAGTAATAGTCTATCGGGTTACTAATTTAAATCATTATGATCTAATTAGTAACTTCCCTATTCACTCTAGTTTGCTTCAGCTAACCTTAGGGTTTTCCTTTTAGGGTTTCGTGATTCCTTTA
>MU223735.1:3156985-3185508 GCA_018584345.1 Thuja plicata
CACCCCCCCCCCCCCCCCCCCTTCTCTTTTATCTTCTAAGTGAGGCCTAGTTTGCATCTTATTTTTACATTCCTTCATGCTCTTTGCTCTTATCCTGATGATGGATCACAGAGTGTGATCTGAAACGTTGATGCTAAAAATTACACACAATCAAAATCCAAAAATCAAGTTGATAACATGTTATCAATTTCTTGATTCCTGGTTGTATCATCCTCAATATGTGCTAAGTTTTTTCTTGTTTCCAATCTCCCATACAAGTCCTTAGGTATACTTCCTTCAATTTATAATAGAGTCTTTTTGAAAGTAAGTAGATGATCAATCACAATGTCTTCAATTTTGAGCATGTCTGAATCTCCATATCTGTCATAATATTTGTCAATTGTGACTAGTTTACCTTATTCTATTTCTCTCTTCTCTATCATCTTCATGTCAGGCTTCTATATGTGCTTCTTTGTTTTCTTCTCTTCTCTCACTGTGCTCTACTCGTTAAGTGATGTCTATGTGCTTGATCTAGTAGCTCTAGGAGTGATGTTCTCTATTTGTGATGTCTGTTGTGATGGAGGAGGTGGACTATCTACCATTACTACCTCAAGAGTGGGAGGGGTGGTAGTACTTCCACTTGCTATTCCAAGAGATCTATATGTCATCTTATTTTTCACTTCTTTCAGTTCTTCTTCTTTCAACCCAGCTTTTACACCACATTCATGCACAAGGTTTTCAATTTTTCTTTTCCTCAGACCTCTAGTCTTTTCCTCTCTCACCTTTGTTGATTTCTCCTTGTATGTTCCCCATCTTTCTTCTGATGGATCAACTTATGATGCAAGAACATGTTATACTTGCATGGTAAGTACCTCAGAACTTACTTCATAACCCATGGGATAACACCATTTCTTTCTAGGTGTGACTGCTTCAAAACATACACAATCAATTTCAACCATGAAACAGATTGTATCCTTGTATTTTTCAACAATGTCCTCATGTATCTTGTACCTAGTTTGCATTTGTCTCTGAAGGATTTTTATCATAGCAAGCAATTCCCCATCAACCCATGTAGTATTTTGTCTTTTGTAGCTCTGTGAGATTAGAATACCAGTAGGTATCCCAGATTTCCAACCACTAGGATGTAAGCCAGGAAATTTGTGCTCAATGTGTATAAACATATGCATCAAAAATGAACCAAATCTGAAGGTCTTAGTTCTTTCCTTCTTCACTAGCTTCACATTTTCAAGAAATTGTTATTCCAGAACTTCGCATAGGTTATATTTCACATTCTCCTTCACCATTCTCCATGCCATCATGATTACTCCCGCAGATACTGAGTTTGGTCTACTGCTATAGTAGAATTTGTATCCAAGTATCATAGCAATAAGTCTCACATCTTGCTGAAAGATGTCATTCACATTCATTGCCCCATTGTCCCATTTAGAATGAGTTAGGGTTTCAACTTCTTTATTTACATGTTTTTCTGAAATAAGAATGACTCTGGTGTTGTCCAGTCTATTGATTTCAAGAATTAGGTCACTACAAATCTTCACAGGTTGATCACCTATCCAAATGAATTGATCATGAACCCTACTCAATAGTATCTTAAACCATTCATCTTCATCGAATTCGCATAATTCCAAAATTTTCATTATGCTCAGCTGATCAATGTGTTTGTATTCTTCTTTCATGACTTTATTATCAGTCATATACTCCATCTCAGTTGATATCTCATCAATTCCCAGTATATCATACTTATAATGTATGTAAGCCCTAATATCTTCTACATGTAATACGCCATACGGGGTTTGAGAAAATTCTCCTTATGGATCCTCTTCATAGGAATTAAATGGATGTTTCTTAAATTTGTACATAGGTCAACCTACAACATCAAAAATAATAGGTGCATAGCTAGATGATGTAAATACCTTTCTCCCATTCAATTTTGTGTTTATGCTTCAATCGATAATGCACGGCAGATGTAGAATAGACTAAATCTCTCTTCTCTCTAATCTTCTTAGCTCTCTCTTCATCAAATGGTAAAGAGATAGGTCATTGAATGGTGCTTTATACAAGTTTAAGTCATAAATTTCACTTTTACTCAATACTGTCCAGTCGGCTGTTAGATCTCGCAAAAAAAATTTATGGGTCGGCTCATGTTGTGCTCTCAGATGTATGTTCCATGATGTTGGACAAGTTCATACCTAATCTCACTTGAGCTCAATCCACAAATTTTGGGGCAGGATATATTCCGATGTCTGTATCCAATTCTCCCCCTAAGGTTGTGATCATCCAATTAGGTTGATTATGTTTCACTACCATTAGGTGAAGATCCAGTAGCATCTACTGACTCTCCCTGAACTGATGTCTCACTTATTTCTTTGATCTTCCATATCTTACCACTATTTCTATCTTCTACTTTCTTAAAACAACTTTCAAAATCACTCTTCAAATCTGCAACACTCTTACCAATATCATTTCCATTCTTATGTGAATTTATAGGAGGTGGTACTCTTCTGTTGTCTGATCCATTATGCCTACAAAATTTTGCTATATGTTCTGGATTATTGCATTTGTAACATATAGGAGGTCTTCTTTCCTAATTAACTTGTAGCTTACAGTACTTTGCAATGTGTCCACTGTTATTACATTTGTAGCATGTAGGTTTCACTGTAGGTTCTCTTCCATTGTCTTGTCTATATCGAAATTGATTAGGTTTTCTACATTTTTATTTCTTGTGCCCATATCCATTACAATTAAAAAACTAACCAGAAAATGTTCTAAAAGGGGTATTACCTCTGCAGTCTCTCTTCATGTGTCCAAATTTGTTGCAACCAAAGCATCTACCTCTAAAGGGTCTGATATGCTCTCTAGGTTCTTCAATAGAAGGTTTCTCAGCATCAATCTTCTCATTGGATTTCTCTTCCTAATTCTTTGAACATTCAGCTTCATTGAAGCCAATACCAGTCATATCACCTTTAGGTTTTTGTTTGTCTCTCTGTTCATCAATCAAATCACTGCTGGTTTGAAGTTTCTCAATGCATTTTTTTTCTTCAACAAGTTCACCTTTTATAATCTAATTGTATTTCTCCATTTCTAGATACTTGTTCTTGTAGTTGTCAGCCTCATTCTTCATTTGGTCTAATGCACTTTTTAAAGCTTCTTCAAATTTATTCTTAGCATCCTTCTATATCTGTATTTCTTTAGCCATAGTCTCATTTTCAAGTTTCAAAGTCTCATTCTCTTCTTTTAGTTGCCTCACCTGATCTGAATTGTCTTCATCTCAATCCTTTTTTATCTGAACCATAAGGCCTTGTCTTTGACTTCTGGAAAGCTCAAGTTGTTCCTTAAGTTTCTTTATAAATTTCTCATCTCTTCGCATGTTGAATCTCAACTCTCCATTTTCTTCTTTTTCTTTATCCAGGTCTTCAAGTGCAGCATCAAAGTTTTCTTGCAAACTATCCAAATCCATTATGATCTCCCTCAAGTTGTTATACTTTCTCTCCAAAGGCCAAAAGCTCTGATACCAATAGTTAGGATTGGATAATACTGAGAAGGGGGTGAATCAGTATTATAGCACTTAATTAAATTCTTTAACCATTTAAACATTAACCATAAACTTGCAGTAAATAAAATAACATAAGAAAATGACACAATACTCATAACACCATATTTTATTTTCAAGGAAACCCTACTCAAGGGAAAAACCTGGTGGGGATGGTACCTACAAGCATGTACTAAAGTATAATGTCCCTATTAGGAGACCAAGCCCCATTAGGATCTGAATATTGCATTGCACATTTCCTTGTTAAAAGAAATACAACCCTATTAAAGGTTCACAACACCCTGTTAGGGGCCAACTAAGCTTACAGCTCTTACAAAGTAATTATGTTTACAAAGGGTTCTCAGTCATGAACAAAACAAGAAACACTAGTGCTTAGATAGTTCCTTTATAGTTCTTCAATGATCTATGTCATTTTCTTCTCTGTTATTCGCTCAACAACTCATCCAACTATCCAACTTACAATCATATATCTTTATCAAAAATATCTTACATATATATCTCACAACTTTACAAAGTCGGCACCCAATATGAATATTACAAATATTACAAAGTCGGCCTTCAATACAAAATAAATGTAATATAGTAAATATAAAATGCATAGTTGGTGCTCTTGCATATTCAATGTGTAGGTTATCAACAACCAAAATCCAACTTCAATTGCCTGGAGTTCATGTCATACTCTCTCAATCTTTGCTATTGTCCAATTGCTCTGTATCATTGTTCTATTGCAGTCTGTTTGTCTTCAATTATTTATAACTCATCGTAGACATTACCAAAACCAAATCGATCTTAGATGGAGGTCATGCATACCCCATATTGTCTTCCTCTAAGCTCTCTTTCCCTAATTCATCGAGCTTGATCTTCGATATCCAAAATACTTTTGTATCCCTGCTTCTATACTTAGTCAATTTATGAATCAGCAAAAATTATCTTTATAGGAATCAATCTGAAACCCAGATGTGTTTCCATAAATTAAAACCAAAAAATGAATCACATTTACACAAAATGATCACTTGCCAACACTACCCAGATATCTATGTTTGACCTTTTGTGCATATCCCCGCAACATAAGTAAGCTCTCAATCAAGCACTTCAAAATGTAGTTGTCCTAAGGGACATAACTCTAGAGAACTTCCAATCCATGGTGAATTAAATCACTTCCAACAAGCATGAAAAATTTACAAACAATGATGTGCCACCACACAAGCCTCTACATAATTATCCCTTGCACCTGCTTATCCAAGTTCATAAACACACTATCTGAAGGGTCCTCATCGATGGTGGAGCCAGGTTAAACATATGTACTTTGAAAGTAATAAAAACCTTGGGATATTATAAATACAACATTGATGTCACAAGGAGAATAAATATCAGGATATATGATGAGGAGGAAAGGTCTTCAAAAGGTATCCTCATACTACCAGTCAGGATAGGTCTAGTCATTAAGAACACCCTGTTTCAAATCCTAGACCTAGATTTAGGATATAACATGTTACTTGAAAGACCATGGATCCATGAGATACAAGGTGCACCCTCTACTTATCATCAGTGCATCAAGTTCCCATACCAGGGGTATAAATAATCATTGAAGGAGATCCAAACTCATTCCAATACTGCAACACCCTTAGAAGCAGTACCGACAATCAAGTACCTTCAAATCAAGAGGCAAGCATCCATTTCACCTCAGATTATATTCCCAAAGATATAACAAGAAGGGTGGGGAAGATATCAATTATAGACAAAGGATGTGGTGAGTATAGCTATGAGGAAGCTTTTACCATCACAAACATGCCTCAAATTCCAAGGTCGTATGGCATGCCTCAACCAGTGACAACACCTGAAACTCCAAAACCAGTTATATTTAAATGTCCACCAACCACATTTTTCAAATTGGGGGACTTAGCGGAAAAGAACCCTTTTGATCCAGATATAAACACTTAGTTATATCAAGACCCACAAGACACACTTCAAGCACACATACCTGTCAAAATATGGATTCATCTTCACAATGTTGCAGAAGTTTGGTTATGATGGTATGACTGGTCTAGGGGCAAGACAAAAAGGCTTAATGGAATTGTCTTTACTGCCAACCCAGAGAAACAAGAGAGGGTTAGGCTATGGGAAAAGAAGAACCAATACTACCACCCGAGACATACCCATAGATCAAGAGAAAATTGTAGAATTACACCGGGGGAAAAACCTAGAACATGCTTTAATTAGAAACATACTACAGCGATTATTGCCATCGAAAGTGGAAACCTCTTATTCCCAATTAAAAATTAACCAAGCTATCCAATAAAATGAGGAAAGTGATACATCCAATGAGATTTCTAGCATGAATGATTCCCGTGAGTATGATTGGAGATCCCTCCACAATTCTTAACCAACCATCCCAGATTATTCCCCTCGGTCAGTCAGCACTATGTACACCTTGAAGATATGTTTGACCAAATGACCATAGAAGACTATTCATGCATTGATAAACATATCAATAAAAATTCCTTAAGTTGTGTGTCCACATCACATTCCAGGTTCGTTGGAACTATCACCATAGTCTTGTTTACCCAAGCAGAGCCATCCCCCATAAAGACCTTTGTCTAGTACACCCTGAACTAATCGAATGGGATCAACAAGGACAACCTGATATAGATCTCTTTGAGAATGATGAAGCCATCACAAACTTTATGGGACTCAGAGAAGGCGTGCCATCAAGGGACCACAAAGTAGGTTTCTCTATTGACCTTGACAGATCAACCTATTTTGGGGAGGAAACTCATCTTTCCAGTCAAAAAATCAAAATAAAAAGAAAAAAAGAATAGTCAGTAAATGAAAACTGCAAGGCGCTTTCTGACTCAAAAAAGGAGAAAAAACAATAAAATACGTATCTTCTATTGAAAACCTCTCTGAGGCACCAGAGGATGGAAAGATGGAACTCCTCTCCTTAATAGAGGAAAATTCAGCATTACTAGCTGAGGAAATAGAAGAAGTCAACATATGTGATGAAAAGAAACACAAAAATATCTATTTGGAAAAATAACTTACATCTGAAGAATAAGAGCAATTCATTAGCTTCTTCAAGGAAAGGAAAATAAATTTTGTATGGTCCTACTAAGACATGCCAGGTCTAGATTTGGAGCTAGTGTTTCATCATCTACTATTGTTACCAAATGCCAAACCTATCAAGAAAAAGTTGAGAAAGATGCATCCACATGTCGCTTTACTTGTCAAAGCGGAACTGAAGAAACTCCCAGATGTTGGCTTCATACGACCAATCTCATATGCAGATTGGATATCTAATCTAGTGCCAGTAACCAAGCACAATGGTCATATATGTATTTGCACATATTTCAAAGATCTAAACAAAGTGTGTCCCAAGGATGACTTTCCTTTACCGAATATTGACATGATAGTTGATCTCATAGCAGGAGACCAGATGCTATCACTCATGGACAGCTTCTCTAGATATAAAAAAATGTAGGAACGTAATTCTACTTGGCCTTAAAAATGTAGGATCAACATATCAAAGGGCTATGCCCATGATCTTCAGTGATTTAATTCATAAAACAATTGAAGACTATGTCGATGACATACTAGCCAAGTCAATGCTCAGAGAGAATCACCTACAAGTGTTGGGACCAATACTTGATTGAATGCAAGAATACAAGGTCAAACTAAATCCAAAAAAGTGTGCATTCGGGGTTACCATTGGAAAGCTTTTGGGATTCATTGTGTCACATAGGGGCATCAAATTAGACCCAAAAAAAGGTCAAGGCCATCCTTGACATGCCACCACCAACCAATCTAAGGTAACTAAGGGGTCTACAAGGTAGGCTTCAATCCATAAGGTGTTTCTTCTCCCAATTGGTAGACAAGTGCCACCTATTCTAGTATCTAATATACAAATATGTGACCTTCATATGGACAGAAAAATGCGAGCAAGCATTCCAAACATTCAAGGATTAACTATTGAAGTCTCCCATATTGGTGCCACCTATTCAAGGCAGGACACTACTTTTTTATATCTCATCAACTAAGTCAGCACTAGGAGTTCTCTTGGCACAACATGATGACCAAGGCAAGGAAAGAGATGTGTATTACCTCAGTAGAAATTTGGTGGGCTACAAGCTGAACTAATCACCAATTGAAAAGTCATTCCTCATTGTAGTCTTTGCTTCCCAGAAGTTAATAAATTACATGTTGAGCCATCAAACAAAGCTAATAGCACACATTAATCCATTGAAGTACTTACTGAGTAAAGCAGCACTGATAGGATGGATCACCAAATGGGTGATGATCTTAAGTGAATTTGACTTAGAGTACATGGATAGAAAATCTATCAAAGGGAAAGTAATTGTGGACCAACTAGAAGAGGCACCCATACAAGATCATAAGCCTATAGTGTCTGACTTTGCAGATGAGTCAATTGTCATAGTACAACCAGAAATAGAGATTTGGAAGCTATATTTTGATGGGTCATACACGAACCATGGTGCGGGGGCAGGAATAGTGCTCATTACTCCAAATAATGATGTGATCCCTAAGTCTTTCTGACTCAAATTTCCATGCATGAACAATATAGTTGAATATGAAGCTCTAGTCATCGGATTGAAGACTGTTATACAATGGAGAATCAAGAGCCTAAAATTATATGGGGATTCACAATTGGCTATTAGCCAAGTAAACAATGACTACATGACAAAAGAAGAGAAACTGATCTCATATAGAGAGTCGATGGATAGTTTGCGGGCTTCATTCCATTTTATTGTATTCGAGTAGGTACCAAGAGTTCAAAACAAAGCAGCGGATGCAATGCCTACCATAGCATCCTTGATCGACATGTCGGGAAACGAGACCATATTCCAGTTTCTAGTAGAGAAACTAATGATACCAGCACATCAAGCTCCTATCACAGAGTCAATGTGCGTCCTTGTTGGTCCTGAATCCCCATGGTACCATGACATATACAATTACCTCCAAAATAGTATCCTACCTCCCAACTTGTCTAGGAAACAAAAGAATTCCCTCATCCTCCAAGCCTCTAGGTACACCCTTATCACTAGTACTCTATATAGAATAAGTCTAAATGGAATGCTTTTACAATCTCTCACTTCCATGGAATTCCAGAGAGCCTTGTACAAGGTACATGGAGGAATTTGTGGAGCCCGCGCAGGTGGCAATAGTTTGGTAGAGAAGATCATTAGAATGGGATACTAATGGCCCACAGTAGAGACATATGCCAACAAGCATGTGCAAATATGTCAACAATGTAAGATTCATAGGGATCTCATTCATGCACCATCCCAAGAACACAATCCCATCACTTCACCATGGCCATTTTCTGTGGGGATTGACCTAGTGGGTAAGATTAAACCAACCTCGTCTAATGCAAAAAAGTACATCATTGTAGCAATGGAGTACTTTAATAAATGGGTGGAACCCATTCCTCTCACCTACATCACTAGTAAGCAAATCTCTATGTTCATACTAAATAACATCATCTGTCAATATGCAGTTCCTCATACCATACTCACAAATCATGGTACACCATTCCAAAATCAAGATGTTGAGGATCTTTGTAAACAATTCCACATCAAAAAAGGTTTCTCTTAGTTCTACTATCCCCAAGGGAATTGTCAAACTAAAGCCACAAACAAAACCATCCTGAAGATCTTAAAGAAAACAATCAACGAATTAGGGCAAGACTGGAATTTGCAGCTCAGTCCTACACTATAAGAATACAGAACTAGTGTGAGAACCCCATAGGATAAACTCCCTTCTCACTAGTATATGGATCAGAGGTGGTACTAACCCTCAAATTTTAAATCCCATCCCTAAGAATCTCATCGAAGAACGTCATTTCAGATGAAGACTACATAGTAGCAAGACTCAATGAACTAGAATTGTTGGATGAGAGGAGACAGAATGCACTCAATCACTTAAAATGATATCATAATCACCTTAGAAGAAACTATCACAAGAATTTTAGACCATGAACCTTTGAGGTAGGATACCTCGTACATATGGAGAATCAAAAGAACCAAGCAGAAAGAGTAAAACCAGGAAAGTTCAAGCCTAACTAGCTAGGACTCTATGGCATTGTCACATCTTGCAATAGTGGGGCATATCAACTGGTGACACCATAAGGAGATCAGCTCCTAGGTTATATCAACAACATGCACCTCAAGAGGTTCTATGCATGAGATCTCAAGGTCAAATACACTTATCTACATATCCACAAAATACAAAAAAAAATCAAAAAATACAAAAGGTTACCTTGGTGAAAACCTGGCAAACCGAAACCTTGACGACTATCATCTTAAAATAGAAACACTTCTATGTTAAGACTATTTATCCCTCCTTAGGGGGTGTTTTAGGTCATTATAATGTTTTCCTCTAATTTCTTCCCCTTTTCCATCTTCTATGTTTGTTTAGGACCCTAATTAGGCCTCTCTGGGCACTATTTTTCCCATCTGGCATATTTTCCAGGGGTCCTTACCCCCTGGGTCAAGGTCAACCTCAACCCTGACTTAGGTCAAGGTCAACCTTGACCTTGACCCAAGTCCCCCTTTCTCATTGGAAAGTGTGCCAGATGTGGGGAAAATGCAAAAGTTTATTTTTCCCGCTTTCGGGTCGGCTATTTCAAGCTTCGAAGTAACGACTCTTAAAAAGATATTTAATATAGGTCCACTTCTAGGGGTATGAGGATAATTGGAATTTAATTCTCCTATGTCAGCCTCTCTAGAATTTTGTGCCCTATACTTGTATATAAGGAAGCCTTCTCCTCTCATTTTCTCTCACGGATGGATCATCTCATCTACGCATAATCTATCAAAATGATTGTCTACTTTCAAGCATCCATTTTTCTACATGCTTTCAAGATTCCAAGTGTTCAATCAAGGTTTTCAAGTCTTCTTCTCAAGCATTCAAGTTCTCCATTGAAGATCAAGGATTCAATAATTTAACCCTTTGAAGGGATTTGGTTCAAACATTCAAGATTCATCATTAAAAGCCTAGATTTATCCATCATGGTGGTGTGATCTTCCTTCAAGATCCTTTATGCATCCTCAAGATTCATTCAATCTTTCTTCAAGTTGGATTCCAAGCATACAATCATGGAGGTTTTTATTTACATTTATGATTTTTAATGTTGAGTCTAAGCTTTCATATCAACATACTTGTTTACATTTGAAATACAATTGCATATCTATTGAATATCATAGCTTCATTTTTAGATCCACTTCTACTACTTGCTAGCATTCTCTATTTCAATTTTGATTTCAAGTTTAATTCCTAAATTGGGGTTTGACTAAGGAAAACCCCTCCCCCAAAGAACAAAAACCTTTTTTTCTTGTAGGTATAGGTACAGGTACAGAACAGCGAATTACAGAGAAGATTCAAATACCCTTTTCAGCAAACTTTCAGGATCCGTGAATAGAATTTCTATTGGAGTAGTGCAGGTCAAGGTCGACATAAAGGGGTCAAGGTTAACCTTCATTTGGGTCAAGGTCAACCTTGCTCAGAAAATAAAAATATTTTTGGGTTTTCTCTGTCTATGTGTTTTCGTTCCAGATCCGATTGCAGAAGTACTTCCAAAAACCTAATACAGACACCAAAAAATAGGTATTTCTAGATCTGCTATGTTATGAGGTATTTATGTCATTTCATTATTCTTTGCAAACATTTCCAGATTTATATTCCTTATCATTATAATTAAATGTATGTGGTTAATAGCGGTATACGGTCTCTTTTATGTGCAAATCCTCATTGTTCTAAACCCTATCTACATTTTTCCACTATACATTTTGGTGAACTCGTTTACGACAACTCTTTCTTTTTGGTGTTAGATTTTCATTTTATGTTAGAGCTTACATGCATTTAAAAGTATATTTATTTTATTATCTTATGCTCTTGCATTTATATTTCAAAAAAAATCACAAAATTTCTTTAAAAATACAAAAACATTTACATTTTTCATGCTTGTAGTGTTGATTTGTGTTCAACATGTATGGTTTTTGTTTTGAATACTTTGATGAGGCTTTTTATTGCAAAAGAGGATAGATCCCCTAGTGGGGTACATGGTGGTGAGGATGAAAATTGTTCGAATAAGATCTCCAATGATCCTATTCCTATTTCATCCTCCTCTATAACCTCTTCAATTGACCTTTACCATAGGGTATGTGCATGGTTACCTTCATATTCCACTATTTGCAGCATTAATGCACCTAGAATTTTATATCCTAAACCTTTTTTGGCGGTAAAAGGATTTCCTCGAATAACAATTAAGGGTAAACCTAGAGATCCTTTGGATTTATTTGATAACACGGATTCTATTTCACATGCTTATCACACATAGAATATCCCTCAGCCTACTGTTCTGGTTTCTTTACCTCCTTCTAAACCTATTCTTCCTCAAGAACCTAGGTTTCCATCTTCCTTTAAGGATTATGACTTATTTGAACAATTACATGCTACTCCCGCTAAGATATCTTCATGGCAATTGCTTCAAACTTCTCTGACATATCATGAGGCATTGCAAAAGGCTTTATCTACCATTCCTACTTCGCCTCCTAACCAAGATAATATTAATTACTTTTTGGAGTGCATGCCTACTATTCCTTATTTACCTCCTATTGTGGTTACCGATGATGATTTACCTTCTATTAAGGTGCAGAATCAATATGATGCTCTTATGGTTGTTGTTTCTATTAATTAGAGTATCATTCGTAAATTATTAATTGAAAATGTATATGGGATTAATATTTGTAACATGGATATGCTTAAGGAAATTAAGGATGATCTTACAACTATTCAACTTGATAATGTCCCTATTCGTGGATTTGATAATATTGCAAAGAGAACTTTGGGCATTATTATGCTACCTGTTAAGGTTGGTCCAGTTATTCTCAATACACCTATTCATGTTATGCCTAGACCTCTCAGTTATGATTATATTTATGAGAGTATCATCTATTTCATTATGTTTGTCACTCTTCATGTTTCACTTGCTTATGTTATTATGAGATTGATTAATACTAGCCTTCCTACTTTCAAAACTTTCATTAAGAATTTGTGTGCCGGACTTATTGCTCTTTTGGATTATGTGAAGAATTTGGTACATGATACCCCATTTCCTAATCATCCTAATCCTATCCTTCCTAATCCAATTCCTAATATTCCCACTCCCATTTCTCCATCTTCTATCCCTAGTTCTTCCCACACTTCTGATGGGGCTCAAACTATAGTTCATGATGCCGATGTGCAAGAATTCTTTGATTCACCTTCCCCTTCTTATATGATCTATGATGATATTAAAGGGAAGAGAAAGGAAAATTCTTCTAAACCTATCATTCCACCTTACACAACATTTTCTCATGATCACCGTAAAAAAACACCTCATGAAGAATCTTTACAAGATATGTACACTACAGGATACAATATGGTGGCTAAACAAGGTTATAAGGGTTTATGGCTTGGTGTTAATGAACACGGTATTAAATATTTAGTTCATCTATCACCTAAACAAGATAGGCATGGTCTATTATTTCCACTATCTCAATTTAAGGTGGTTGATTTTGATCATTTCCCTCCTCTCCATGTTCTTCTTCCAACACCTTCCTTAGATTACCTTGATACCCCTCAAGATGTGGCTAAGAAAGTATATGTTCAGTTAATGAATTCTAAGAAAGAAATCTTTAAACCTATGCTGAAAAATGCTCTCTCCAAGTACAAATGTCCTTTTACACATTTACTTGTTGATTGTGTGAATTTCAAGATGTATGTTAGAGAAAGAGTTGCTTTAGGAATTATATCTCACTCTCGTGCAATGTTACAATTTCTTCATAATTTCCATACGAGGAATACTACTTGTTCTTCTATAATATAGATCTTTCCCCCTCTTGTCTCTTGACTAGGGGGGAAAGAGTCATTTCTTCCATTTTCTAGGATCCATTATTCTCTTAGCATGTATTTTTCTTTGAGCTTACTTGGTTATTCTTTCTACATTCTATCCCTATGGTTTTGTATTATTATATGGTGCATCCTTCCTTTACTCATAATCATCCATAGCTCTCTTCTAGTATTCATGGTATCTTTTCTAAGACATTTGTTTTGCAAAGATGTCTCTTTGTTACAACATATCTTGATCTGATTGGTATATCCCTTGGTTTCATCCCTGGGGGGCAAGGTTCTCCTTCTTTCTCTCTGTCTAAGGATCTACTTTCCTTAGCTTAGTGGAATTTGTTTATTATGCAACATTATTTCCTAATATTGATTTATGTTCTGGATATGGATACCCTTCTATATGAGAGGTTGTCCTAGGTCATTACCTATTGTTTATTTTTCAAATTATGTTCTTTATAAACTCTTGTCATTGCTTTGGTTTAGAGTTTGCTTCTTTCATTCCAAGATTCATCTTCCTCTTGATCGCAGGGGGCTTGTTGATTGAATCTTTGATCCCTCTTTGATTTTATTTGAAAGATTATATGTTATCCAAAGCACTCCTCTGCGATGGAGGTCTTTTTTTGTTGGAATTAATGGGGAGTGTGTAATGAGAGGGGAGGGGTGAATTAGTACCTCTAAAACTTGTGTATCATTTTATTAATTAACCTTTGTGTAATCAATTGTTTATCCAACCATCTGTTCTATACTTATCTTGATGTAAGATGTATCAATTCATAAAATTAACCATACATGTGAACATTCATAGACACATTCATGAAACTAATTGACACTTAACACAAGATATAATATCACAGAAAACTCCAGTTAGGAAGTAAAAATTGCGGTGGGGATGGCACCCACAAATTCTTCACTATCTACAGATCGGAAGGGGTCAGTTAAGTCTTACAATTTGATCACTTCTGATGATCTACCTAGTTAAGAGCATCTGTGGAGACCTATTAAAGTCTACTATGTTAAGAGCTTTAGCAACATTGTTGAGTGTGCACTCGATTAAGAGATTTATAGTTGGATTGTTACCTTCCTTGAAAGGATTTTTACACTTTGATTCACTTGTTTGAATGATAGAAAATTACAATTTAACCTAGTGTATGTAATCTCTTATTGTTGATTACAGATCCATTTAAGTTCACAAGAATAATTATATCACCTAATGTGATTGAATAATACCTTTGTTTCTCGGTAGCCTCTGTTCTTGGTTCTTGATAACCAAATTCACCTTTTGCTTTTTTGGTTCTTGAAACTTTCATTCTTATCCATAGATGTGATCATAGGAATCATTCATCCTCCCCTCTATATTCACATCATATATAATGAATGATTGCATCATCTATTTATAAGATAGATTGACTTCATCAAGTTTCACGAAAAACAATGTTAACTCTAAGATCACAGGTTTACAACTTTACCTTGATCTCCTAGTCTACGTGTTTTAAATCAGTTAGACTAATTAAAGCACTTAAATTAATGTTTCTTGTCCCTAAAAATATAGTTTTAAAAAAAAATAAAGACTCTATAAATATAATAAGACTGTTTTATCTGACGTGGAAGGCAGATCCACTTTTTATGGGCTGCAACTGACTTTTGGTTTCTGACGGTCAGTTATGCTCTAAAATCACTTGACTGTCTTTTGGGTTCCTTGCTTGAATTGTTCTCTTAGTTTCCTCTTTAACTATTCTCTTGGTTTTCACTATGCCCTTCTTGACGGGTTCCTCTTTATCCTTTCCACTTTGCATTTTCGGTTTACACACAAAATTGTGTCATTGGTTTTCTCTGTACTTAGCAATTTTTGATGATCTCTGATATCTGCATTTTTGGTTTTCTCTTAGTCCTATCTTTTGGTGTATGCTTACTGAAAGTGTTCTTTGCATACTAATAGAAAAATAATGTCATCAATCTCCCCCTTTGACATGAGTATCAAAAACTAATATGTGCAAAATACTAACAAAATGTTAAGTATGTACAACATACATAATCCTTAGTCATTTCATGACTCCCCCTATGTACATGTCAGTATATCATTATTTTCCCCTTTTCTGTAGTACTATATAGTTGCCTATCTATACATATCATACATTTTCCCCCTTTTTTGATATTAAGGGCAAAGGTGTATACTTTATAGTTTATTAAAAATGTGAGAGTGTGAAGACTTCATGTCTCCCATCGTCTTCTCTCATTGTTCCTTGAGGTTCTCTCAATCCATGTTCTCGAGTGTTATCCTTGAGTGCATATCGTAGATTTTTTCTTCTACACACATCACGGGGGTTGCTCTCAGTTGTCTTTCTGAACTGATATGTTGTTGAAGCAGTGTTAGATTTGGTATAAGTTGAGCCTGGAGCTCGGTGACCTCTTCCTTGAATTTTGTTTCTGCTTCACACAGTTATTGCCTTAACCTTTTTATCTTAATAATATTTTGATAATTCAATTTAATTGCATTGTCTCCAGTGGTTAAGATTTTAGCACTGTTAGCTATATCTGAATATAACTTTGCTATGTTTTCACTATGTTTCTTAGTAAATTTCTCAAGTGTGCTTAGTTGTTGAATCGAGGAAATAGCTTGAGTAATTATAGGATCTAATTCACTAATGAATTTTGATAGATTTACCTTGTTTACTGCCACTTCTTGGTTGATCTTCTCAACTAGCTTGTGTTAATATTTTTTCTCAGCTCTCTCTTCAATTGCCTTCTCTGCATCAATGTTCTGCATTGTAATGGCTTCGGTGAGAGTGGCTAGTTGATCAAGTATCGATTTATTCTGATCAACATCGAGTACAATTTGGTGCAAGATGTCCCTAGTTTTTTCTAGTACCATGGAGTCTCGGTGCTTCTTCCTCATCTTCTCCTATAATTCCTTTCTCTGACATATTTCTCTATATTCTTTGAATGCTTCATAGTCAAGTGTGGTTGGGTCACATTTGGGTATCTCAATGATCTCATCAAGAGTGACTTCCAACTTACTCTTTTTGGATTTCTTCTTCTTCTTCTGAGTTTCACTTGAGTGTAGAACCATAGCCAATTTCTTGGCTTTGTCTGTTGTGCTAGATGAAGTGACTTGTGGTTTTTCCTCTTTTGTTGTTGTGCTTCGGTGTTAGCTTGTTGGTTTTGAGTGGATGTCTCCACATCAACCTTTACATTGTCTATAGAAACCTTTTTGGTTTCCTCAGGGGTGCCATCTTTAGGCTTATCTCCTTCATCGGTGTCCTTATGCACTTCATCTGTCTTTGCCTGTGTATCCTTCTCAGTTGTGTCTCCATCTGTTTGCTTTGATTCTCCTTCTGTAACCTTGTTAGTTTCGGTTACAGTATGAGTATCTCCGATGACATTTTGATCATCTGTGTTGTCTTTCTTGCCTTCATCCCCTGTATCCTTGGGAATGCTTGACTCTTTGTTAGGTGATTTGTCTTTTTCTTGAAGTATATTGATGGCTTGCATCAATATTAGCGTGTTGCCTGGTATTTTCACTTGTGAAATATCAATTGTGGTGTCATGTTTCTCGGTTGTGTCCTTGGTAACAATGACATCTTCATCCTTTTGTATTTCTTCTATTGGGTCATCCGTTATGTCAATGGCTATGTTATCCACAATGTTGTCCATAGTGGTGTCTAGTCATGTCTCATCTGCAACATCCATATTCTTATTGTCAGTTGTGTACTGTTCTTCTTTATCTAACTCAACTGATGTGTCATCTTCTACATATTTGATTATTATCTTTTCTTGAGTTGTCTGATTATCATATTTCTGTTGTAGGTATTTTTTGGGGCTAGCTTCCTCAATAGGTCTATTGAGTATTTTACTCCATTTCTTGTGACTTTATTTTTCAAGCTCTATAAGCCTCCCTTCAAGAATTTTGTAGGCTCTCCACTTGGGTGAGAACTCCTTTTTATGGTTCTCCATCATCTCATCAATTTCTTCCCTCTTGGATTTAGGTGGCATAACAGAAACAAGTACTCTTTCCCTTACCTCCTTCTAATTATTTAATGCAAATGTTCATCTAGTATATAATCTATCCAAGAGTTCCCTTGGTACATTATTACCTTCAAATTTAATTGGTACGTACTTGAATGTGTACATCTTTGAAATGATGGCATCTTCAACTTTGATTTGATCTTCTGGATCCAGTTTTAGCCATCTTCTAATCTTAGAATCTGTAATAGATCCTGAATTTGCAATAGATTTGCATACCTCATCAATGCTTTCTGGAACCTTATTCTTTTTTGCTTGTACACCTTCATCTTGTTCAGTGTCCTTAATATCTTCTCTAGTTCTGATGAGCTTCCTTCTCTTTTTTGGCCCTCTTTTCTATGTAGCTGGTTTCCTCTTGTAGGTTCTGACTTGTCCTTTCTTTAAGGGTGAAGGAATTGAGTCCTTGGTTGTTTGGCTTCTTGTCCTAGAAGTAGCTATGGTTCTTGGCTTCTTTGCTGGTGGAGGAGGTGGTGAATCTGACTCTGTGGCCTTGGAATCATTCTTTTCTACAGCTTCATCGATGGGTGACTGGCCTTCGGTCTCTTCCTCCTTGTCAGCTTCTTCTTCCTGTTTGGTTTCTTCTTCTGTTACCAATAGTATTTTCTTTCGGTTCTTGACCATTTTATCCTTTTTCCTTTCAATTTTCTTTACAACCAGGCCAGATTTGATTATTGATTTGGCCTCCTCATAAGTTCTGAACTTTGGTTGTTTCTTGTCTAATGGTTCATTTATCAATGCATCAATTTCCTTGGATGCTTGATCAATATTTACCTCATATTCCAAAGGTTGTAACCATGTTATCCTCAGTACAACAATTTTGATGTATGTGTGGTCGGTTTCAACCATAAAACATATATCATTCTTAAATTTCTCTATAAGTTTTTCAGGGATCCTTACCCTTTTCTACATTCGTTTCTTGAATCTTGTGAAGTACTCATCCATGACTGTTTCAAAGTCGTCTCCTAGTGATGTTATGTATTCACTGATTTGCATGGTGACCGGTTTTGTAGTATCCCATTTTACATCTCCTACTGATGGAAATGTTTCTTGAAAGTAAAAGAAAATGCACATGATAAGTGATCCAAACTTACATGTATTTGTCTTAGCATTTATTATTGTCTTCAAGTTTTCTTCTAACTGGTTCAGTATAAGTGCCGACAGATCCAACTGAGTACCCTTCTTTACAATCTTATAATTTGTATCTACTGCACTAGATGCTATGTTGTTCATCCTACTTGCTTGGAAGAATTTATAACCTAGAACACATGCTCTAAATTTAAGTTCATCATTGGTTATAGTAGATACCTTCAATCCTCTGCCATCACACTTGGCTCTTGTGTTCTTCTCAATCTCAACCTTGGGTGGGTGTTTCAATTGTTTTACCTTTTCAGTTACAGGGTAACCAATGACTGCATGGATAACATCTTGGGTTATCATCTTTAGCTCATCCATCCATAGCTTGTGATTGTGTATTCAGCTCAGTACTAACCGAATCCACTCAGCTTTGAATACCGTCAAGAACAATAGGGCATTAGTGAGCCCTTTCACCTCTATGTGTTTATGTTCATCTTTTATAGATCCATCTTCATTATACATCTTCCTGTAAGCTTGTTCCACCTCTAAGTCGCCGATTTCTGCAATCTTGCAGTGGATGTAATCTTGCACTCTTCGACGAGCAAAATCCTAGCTGGTATTCGCGAGAATGCTTCAGCATTGTCAGGTTTTGATGCAACCTTAGAGAAAATCTTATAGTTTGGTTCCTCACATACAGAATTCTTGATGAGTTTAACCTCATCCTTCCTGATGTTCTTTTGTTTGGTGGTTCTTGAGGTCATGGCCATTGTTTCAGAGAATTTAGGGCTTTCTAAAAAATGTGTAAAATAGAGTTCTTGATTGTCATAGGAACTTACTATTTACACATGTAGTGATTACTGATCTGTTGGAGTGCTCTAGTCGAGTTGAACTCACTCTATGATGCTTTTGTTGTTTGCACAAATTTAGCTCTTGTCGCTCTGCTTTGGTTGTGGTGAACAATGAAACCCTTCCATCGCCCTTTTATAGGCATTTTCCCTAAAAAGTGAGTCATTAATGCTCAACAACTCCTCGATGTTTGAAGATGGAGTTTGTCGGTTTGAACATTATCTTCTCTTTAGTGTCAATGTGACATTTTGAGGCGGTCATTTATCTCTTTGCTTTTACCGATGGGTTTTGGTGTTGTGCGCAAACAACTTATTCAACTTTATTGATTACCGATGAGTCTCAGTTTACACTAGCAACTTTTCTTTAACATGTTAACCAACGATTCTCGGTAAGTATAGGCAGTTTCATCTTTGAGTGTATACCGATGGATTTTGGTATGTATTACCCAATAGCATAGTTATTATATATTTTAATAAGTAATACCATGATGCATCTTTACTTATGCTAATTTGGCATTTAACCAACATATTATGGAACTGGTGTAAAATAATACTTGGAGTAATGCAGTTCCATACTTACTTGTTTTTCTTAGGTGGGGGTGGTGATGTCACCAGATCCATCGGATGGGGTGTCACCATTTTCATTGATTGGTCTAGCTTCATCATTGTTTGAAGATTTTCTCCACATTTTGTCTCTCATTCTCTGGATGTCTTCAATGGTATTTCCATTGGGATGTGTGTTGGTCTCTTTCATTCAGTCTCTATAGTCTTTCTTGATATGACCAACTTTATGACAGTGTAAGCATGTCATACCGGGGTTAGTCCAACCTCTAGACTTTCTTTTCCACTGTCTCATACAGTTTGTAGCTATGTGACCAAATATTCCATATGTTGTGCAATTTTTCCATGTGTTGTAATCCCATACATACTATTCACTGACTCTTTTCAGTTGATAGAGAGTTTCTTGACCTTTAGGCTTCCATGCTTGCTTTTTCTTTTTCCAGCATTCAAGAGAGTAGTGTGCCCATTCATTTTTCAAGTAGAAAAGTATTTTTCCATGTAGGTTTCCTTATTTGGTTGTTTCATCTTAGACTTACATTCATATGCTTTATGTCCTTTCTTGTTACATTTATAACAAAATCCTACGAATGAAGATGTAGATTTAGGAATAGCTTTCATTTTGCCTCTACATACATTTGATGTGTGGCCTTTATTTTTGTAGTGATTGCATGTCAGCTTTCTTGGTCTTGGATTTTCATAGACATTCTTTGGATCAGCTTGATTGGGTGATTCTCCATTCTTGGTTAAGCCTAGACCGGTGTTGTTGTTGACTCTTCATTATCCTTCAAGAAAATCATCCATTCTTTTATTGTTTTCTTCAGCTTTCTTGATAATTTCATTATGTTGCTGCTGAATTCTTATTTCATGTTTCAAATTTTCATTCTCTTCCCTTAGTTCACCGATAGATTCTATTCTTTCAATGAGTTCAACATTCATTATGTTTGCCTCTTGACTCATAAGAATAATCTGATTTGTAATCTCATGGTGATGCTCTGTAAGTTTCTATATTTTAGACTCTTTCTCTTGTATCTTTTCTGTAATCTTTCTTCTATCATCAATAGCTAGTGTTCTTTCTTGTTCATCTTGTCTAGCATTTTTCATGACATCAATCATTCTTACCATCTATGTCTCTTGACCACTTTGTAGAGATTTCACTTGTCCAGCCAGATGTTGATTGATTTTATTTACGCTTGTGATGCTTTCTTTTGATGTATTTGATGCTTTTCTTGTAGTTGATCCTGAAGACTCGAATAAATATGGTATCTCTTCCTCATGATAATTATGATAATTTGTTTCATTACAGAGAGATTTCATAATATTTATTTCATCTAACAGTTGTCTCATATTGATTCTAGCTTCTTTATATTGCTCATAGAAGATCTGAATTTCTAGCTTCCTATTTTCAATATTTTTGTCAAGTCTTTACTTCTCCATTGTATGATGTTTTCTCTTAAGCCTTTAAGATTTTCCAAAGAAGAGACTTAGCTTTGATACCAATTGTTGGAATTAATGAGAAGTGTATACTGAGAGGGGAGGGGTGAATCGATACCTCTAAAACTTTTTTATCCTTTTATCAATTAACCTTTGTGCAATCAATTATTTATCCAACCATATGTTCTATACTTATCTTGATGTAAGATATATCAATTCATAAACTTAACCATACATGTGAACCTTCATAGAAACATTCATGAAAGTAATTGACACATAACACAAGATATGATATCGCAGAAAACTCTTGTTAAGAAGTAAAAACTATGGTGGGGATGGCACCCACAAATTCTTCACTATCTATAGATTGGAAGGGGTCAGTTAAGGCTTACAATTTGATCACTTCTGATGATCTACCTGGTTAAGAGTGTCTATGGAGACCTATTAAAGTATACTATGTTAAGAGCTTTAGAAACACTATTGAGTGTGCACTCGGTTAAGAGATTTATAGTTGGACTATTAAATCCACCTTCCTTGAAAGGATTTTTACACTTTGCTTCACTTGTTAGAATGATAGAAAATTACAATTTGACCTGGTGTATGCAATATCCTATTGATGATTACATATCTATTTAATTTCACAAGAATAAGTATATCACCTAATGTGATTGAATAATACCTCTATTTCTCGGTAGCCTATGTTCTTGGTTCTTAACCAAATTTACCTTTTGTTGTTTTGGTTCTTGAAACTTTCAGTCTGATCCATAGATGTGCTTGTAGGCTTCATTCATCCTCTCCTCTATATGCACATCATCTATAATGAATGATTGCATCATATATTTATAAGGTAGATTGACTTCATCAAGTTTCACGAAAAACATTGTTAACTCTAAGATCATAGGTTTACAACTTTACCTTGATCTCCTAGTCTACGTGTTTTAAATCAATTAGACTGATTAAAGTACTTACATTCATGTTTTTTTTCCCTAAAGAAATGGTTTTAAAAACAAATCAAGACTCTATAAATAGAATAATATTTTTTTATCTAACGTGGAAGTCAGATCCACTTTTTGTGGGTTGCAACTGACTTTCAGTTTCTGACGGTCGGTTATGCTCTGAAATCAGTTGACTGTCTTTTGGGTTCCTTGCTTGAACTGTTCTCTCAATTTTCTCTTCAATTGTTCTCTCAGTTTGCACTATGACCTATTTGTTAGGTTCCACTTTTGGGTTCCTCTTTATCCTTTCCACTATGCATTTTCGGTTTACACACAAAATTGTGTCATCGTTTTTCTTTGTACTTAGAAGTTTTTGATGATCTCTAATATCTGCAATTTTGGTTTTCTCTTTGTCCTGTCTTTCATTGTATGCTTACCAAAAGTGTTCTTTGCATACTAACATAAAAATAATTTCATCATGTTGATAAGATCTCTTCCTCTTTGAGGATCCTTTTTCCATAAGTAACATATCCTTTTCATGATTATCTATGCTCTTAGATGTAAGGGCCAATACTCTTCACTAAGAATATAGTGTACATTATTTCTAATAGGATATCTCCTTACTTTGTAAAGTAGGTATCCTTCTTCTCTTCCTTATCTTGTCTATTAGGTATCCACAATAAGGAGGGGGGAATATATAGGGTCTCCCTTATACTATAGTTTACATTTTACAACATGCTAAATCCTCAAAAGGTAACATGCATAAGTTGCTAAATCCTAAAGAGACGCATTTTTATTTTTATTTTTTCTAAATCCTCAGAAGGTAACGCACATAAGTTGTTAAATCCTGAAGAGATACGCATTTTCAATTTCAAATATGCTAAATCCTTGGAAGGTAACGCACATAAGTTTCTAAATCCTGAAGAGACATGCATTTTATATTCCATAGTGATACAAGAATGTGGATTTATGGGCATTCCAAAAGTCGTCAGAAGATGCATTACAACTACAAAGCACAGTTTATGGGTGAACTATCAAGTTTGGCTACTTGTTAGGCTCTCCCTCCTCGGTTATTCATAGTAAGGTGGGCATCGTACTGTGTGAGGTAATCACTCTCTCTTTTCTCTCTTTTGCTTTCATGCTAGTAGGATTAGATCATGAAGCTATGTTATTTATAGTGTTTCTCTTGTATTTCTTATGTAATTGTATAGTCGTAAAACGGAATCACTTCCATTATAGACTAGTTTAGTCTTTTGAGTAAGTGTTTTGGGGTCATGTCAAGCACCTTGAATGGTTCTCTGAATTGGATTTGGCTTTTTCCCCTATTTTGACCCATTTCCCACTTTTTCCAGCCTATTTCTGACACCCTAAACTACAAACTGAGATTTTTGACCTCAGGGTCAAAGTCAACCTTTATGGGTCAAGGTCAACCTCTACCTTAACCTAGGTCAAGGTCAAACTCGACCTTGACCTAGGTCATAATTGACTTTTTTCTGACCTAAGGTCCAAATTTCAGGTTCCAAGGGTTTCCAGATGTCAGACTTTGGAAAGAATTAATTCCCACTTTCGGGTCGATTGTTTCGGTCTTCGGAGAAATAATTCTTAAATTATATTTAATATAGGTCCTATTCTAAAGGTATAGGTTTAATTGTAATTTGATTCTCCTATGTAGGCCTCTCTATAATATTGTGCCCTAGATTCATATATAAGGAAGCTTTCTCCTCTTATTTTCTCTAAGACTTGATAACGATAAGCAAGAGCAATCTAAGACAAAGACTTGAAGACTTAAGAAGTGAGATCCAAAGGTGAAGAAGAAATATTTTAATCAATCCAAGTAGCCATTGAAGCATTCATCCATTCTCAAGCATTCAAGCACTTCTCAAGCGCTCAATTCATTAAGAAGATCCATTGGTAGCCATTGAAGGATTCAAGCTCTATGGAGCCCTCTTGTTGAAGATTTCTTCATCCACATTCCTCCAAGCCTCTTCCTATTCCAAGATCCATTCAATATTGGTGTTGAAGATCTACAAGAAATTGATTTGAGAGATCCTACATCCTACATTCTACATCCATTTGGTGCATACATACTTGTGGATCCACGGATTCGAATCTGTCACAAGGGTTTCCATGCAAGGTGAATTTGTTCATTTACTTTGTTTTATTTATGCAATTTCAATTATACTTTTAGGTTAATTCCAAAAATGGGGTTTGACGAAGGCAAATCCCCCCCCCCCCCCCCCAACAAACAAATCTATTTTTCTTGCAAATACAGGTTCAGAACAGTGGATCAGAGTGCAGATTCAGATATCCTTTTTGGAAAACTATGGAAACAAATTTTCTGTCAGAGACTTTTGAGGTCGATTCTGCCCTAGGTCAGAATCATAAATTCTAAGTCAATGGTGACATTTACTTGAGGGTCAAAATCAAAATTGTGTCATATCGGAAAAATATTTCTGGGTTTTGTTTGTCTCTGCATCTCTGTTCCAGATTCGGTTACAAATTTTCTAGAAACTCAGTGCAGACCCCCAAAAATAACATTCTTCAGATCTGTAACATTTCAAGGTTAGTACTTTTCTCCTATTCAATTCAATTAAATTTCTTAATCTTTCTAAACCTATCACACATTCTTTTCTATAAAACGGAATTTAAGATCTTCTTTATTCTTATTTTCCATCGATTGACTCATTTATGCATTGATCCTTCCTTTTAGGTTAATCAATTTGGATCCTTCCCTTGTGTATTTGAGGATAAAAGTAACATCTTATTTGTAAGAAAACTCAGGTGTGGAAACAGCTTCCTACACTAATCTCTATAGGAAAGTATTGTGCAAATTCTTTTTAAATCCTTACAATTTTAGATTTGTTAACTATTTTAACTATGATATTGCAGCCACATACCATGCATACAGAAAATAGAGAATGACACAATGATTTACCCTGGGGAAAACCTTTCGGTAAAAAACCCCAGCACTCCAAAACCTACACAACTGTATTATCTTCAACACAACGGTTACAACACACTTGCAATGCAAGTTCTTTCAGGAGACAATCGACTCACACAGACAAATCCAGTAGCACCAAATTATACCAACAATACACTCTTTTTTGTATCCTTTTCTGTAACCCTAAAAATGCTTATATCATGCGCTTTCCTTTTTAGGGCAACTTCCAAAGATAGTCGCATTAGGGTTTTACTCAACTTTATCAGTTGCCACATGTCTTGCATGTCTTCACCTATCATTGAAATCTCCTAGAAATAGCTCTTATGTGTCATAGGAATCCCTCATAACCATTTCAGCCATGATCTCCTTACACACCATTCAAGATGCCGACACATCAAGTGGAGTGACACATCAACATGCCAACTAGACATGTACACTCACACTTAATTACATTATTTGCAAGAAAATACATTTTACAAAACAAATAATAAGAATAGGAATTATCGAAGGTTGAGACACCTTATTCCTAACATTATTTACCCCTTACATTTCAATAAACATTCTAATTTCAAATATAGAAAAATACATCACATCCATCTTATCTTACATTTTGGCATCATCTCTATTTCTTATGTTACATTTTGGTGAACCCGCAATAGACAACTCTTTCTTTTTGGTGTTAGATTTACATCTTTTATGTTAGATCTTTCATGCATATTAGATTAGATTTATTTTATGTTCTTGCATTTACATTTCAAAAAAATTAAAATCAAAATCTTGTGTTTCCTAAATTAGTTCATTTACATTGCATTGGTGTATGAGCTTTACCACTTCTAGTCCTAATTATAGTATCCCGGTTAGAAGAAGTCATAGAATTATGGGTTCCTTTGATCCTGAGTCTTCCTCTCCTTTCCTTAGGATCCCAGATGACAATTTGGTCACTCATGATTCCAATCCTTCTATGGATCATAACTCTTCTCAATCAGATCTCATGATGAGGATGATGCTTTAAGACTTCCTCCTAAACAAGTGCGAAAACTTTCAACAAAACTTGATAAAATGGAAAATTGGCTTATTCAAGAAAATCATAATCAAGATTCCATCAAAGCTATAGAGGCTCTTAAGAAATTTCTTCATGATAGTGATCAAGTTGTTAATCTCTTGCGTGGTATCACTCATCTTGTGAATTTGAATGTTAAACCTTTAGCTCAAGAGGCTCAAGATATAGGATTCACTCCTCCTCTCACTAGTGAGGGACCTTATTTTGTTCCTTTACCTAGCATTCCTACTTACACTCCTCCTTTGATGACTACATCTCTCCCAATTTCATCTATTCCTATGAGTGTTCCACCAGTATCTCTATCTACCTCACAACCTTCATATCATAGTGTGCCTTTTACCTATTCCAATCCCCTTCCAACTATTCTTCCAATTGTTCCACTGGTTTTTTCTTCCATTCATGCCACTTCCTACACTTTTCCCAGTATTCCTAATATTTCTATGCCACCTATTTCTTCTAATGATTCCACAATTATTAGTTTGGCTCAAACTGTGTCGTCTTTAGAACAACAACTTGCATCTTTAACCCAATCCAAGTTTAGCATTCCTACATGTGACATGGGTAGTCCTTGTTACAATAAGTTTCAGAAACCTAACAACTATATCAAGATCAATAAACAGACGAATGCAGTTGATGATCAAGTTGTTGTTGCATCCAACAATGCCACTTCTACATCCACTGCTTTCTATATGAATCATACGTTTACTCCTCTGTCTGAAACTTTACATTCTATTATGAGTAGGTTTTTAAGTGCTAATATGATTACCTTGCCTCCTATTCAACCTCTTCTCCCTACCATGATAGCATCAAAATCCTTTGATTCTAAAGCTTTTTTCCAATACCATCAATAGAATGGCCATGATACTGAAAAATATTATTCTCTAAAGCATAAAGCTCAAGACTTAATCGATTCTAATGCTCTATCTGTTGATAAATTTGATGGTAATGGGAAAAAATATGTCTCTCCTCCTAATCAAAACCTTCAAATCTATACGAATCCTTTACCTACACATGATACTAATACCATCGCTCAACCATCTTCTATGGATATTGTTTACGATTCAAAGATGGATGATCTCAAACACATTGTTAATCATGTGGAATGTGATGTTTCACCTCAACCTAGTGCTCAAGATCCTTCACCTCCACCTCAACTTCAAGTTCCACCTAAACCTCAGAAACAAACTAAGGATAAATGACCTAGGGAACTCTCAATTACCTTTGATGATGTTGAGACTATTAAGGATCCTGATGGTCCCCTTTATATTTATGCTAGGATTTCTAAGATACCTATGTGTGGTTGTCTTGTTGATCCCACATCTTTAATAAATGTTGTTACTGAGGAAAAAAAAATTATTAAAAACCTACAATGTGATTATTATGATACATCTGATGCATGGATCCAAACTTGTAATGGTTTTCTCTATCTTGCACTTGGTTTTATAAACTTGCCTATTGAAATTTGTGATAAAGTTGTAGATACTACCTTCATTTTTGTTCCTACTTCTGATCAATTTCAAGTCAAATTCGTTTTTCCTTGGATAACTGTTATGCATTCTATTGCTTCTCCTATTCATAAATGTCTTAAGTTTATTCATAATAGAGAAGTGAAAATGATTAATCATAGTTTGTATCAACCTTCTAGGCCTAGATATTAGTCTACTCTTGATTTCTTTTGGCCTTCATTACCTAATTCATGTCCTCCTCACCCTAATAACCTTTTTTTGTTCATATCAAGCCTATAAACATCGCAAGATTGTTGAGTTAAGCATGCCTCGGATAGATCTTAACCGTGTTCTTTTGCCTACTCCTTCCATACCTCCTTTATCTATTACTGCTAGCTCTATTACTCAACCAGGGATTTTTTTAGTGGCAATTATTTGCCAATTGGCGAATATGTCCCGATCGGGCTATAGAAATTGGTGAAAAAAAACATCGTATACTAGTTGACCAGTTCGCCCAGATTTTATAAAATAGTCATATTGTGGTCAGAACGTTTGCCACTATGATTACGCAATTTTAGTTTGGTACTCGGGTTCTTCGCCCATATTTCTCTTTAATGTTTACTCTTATTCGCCACGAAATTAATTGAGTGTCTCTTTTGACAATCATCATTCGCCAAATTCCCATTTTCCTATGTGAAATTTTTATTTGTCCTAGGACCCAATTCGCCATGCATCACACACAATGGGGTCCCAAATTCCCGCCC